>JAFBJS010057592.1:257169-267417 GCA_016785265.1 Paraplagusia blochii
CTCAATCTGTCTTCTCTAGCTTTTTCTCCAAACCTTCCTGTCTGTGTTGTCCCTCTAATCACCTCATTCCTGATCCTGTCCATCCTTGTCTCTCCTAAAGAGAACGTCTTTAAATCCTCCACCTCCAGCTCAGTCTCCTGTCTTCTACCAATTACTAGTGTCTCTAATCCATCCATCATGGCTGGTCTCACCATTGTCCTCTAAACCTGTCCCTTCACCTGAGCTGACTCTCTTCTATCAATATATGTAAGAACCTCCACGTTGGCCCCGCCCCCTATGTTGAAACCCAGTGTTCTAAACCAACCTCTGCCTCCTTTTCACTTGTTATGCTGGTAGGAGTAGGTGGTGTGTTCTGTTGGAGTCTCTATGGCCACAGATTGTTGGACGGCGCTCTCCTGGGAATTAAGGAAGAAAAAAAATTAATTTATATATTTCCTTTTAATATTGAACAGATAAAATCATGCAAAATACAACAAAACGTATGTCATTACCTCGACTGAAATGTTGGTGGCAGGCACTTGGGTGTACTGAGGGATGTAGGTCCCCTGCATAGATGAGTTGGCCGGGAGATACTGTGGGAAAATTCACAATATTTAGTATGAACTAAATATACTGTATTCATATTCATAGACAGACACTCATTACTGCCATGTGTCAACATATATATTTTTTAGATATTTTTGAAGGAGAACATCACAGTCAACCACTAGGGGGAGACTCCAGAGATGGCCAAAGAACTCAAAGTAGGGCTATCCCATAATATTGGTCGGCTGATATGATTGGCCCCACACTACATACTAATGAATACATTATATAATATAATGGGGCCTCAAACATGCGGCCCGTGGGCCATTTGCGACCCGTGGAACGATATTTTGCGGCCTCCACCTTGATGTGAAAGTTTAAATTATAATAATATTTTATAGATTTGTTCTCCACATTTTATGGTAAATCCTATAGTTCCCAAAATCCTGATCTACAGCCACCTTCTGGTTCAGTGTTGTATTACACAGCTTTTTTAATATTTTTTTTTATTTTGTATTGAACACTGAAAGCTAACGCGGCTCTTCGGTGAAATGATAGTGTGGGCCCTCAACTTATTTGACTTTGAGACCCCTTATTTAGACTGATAATGTTTTTTTTTCCACCACTAATGAAAATCTGATGACATAAAAACTGGGTTTGTCACATTTGATGGACTGAGACATAGAGTTCTGAGACGTTCAGCTCAGTTTTGTGGCGTAGCGGTGACAAATATCGGTATGGGTTTATATCAGTATCGAACAAATTTTTGGACAATTTGGTCAAATTTAAATATTGGATAAAAAATATTATGGGACATTTTCTTCCATGGCCACGGAGGAGCAGCAGCCAATCACAGCAGTCCCCACAAAGGGCGGGGCTACTTCCTGTCAATCCGAGGCTGCAGGTTGGTAAACAGTAAACGCACTCAGCCTCGGATCCATCAACGTCTCTCTTCAACATGTCAGTCCAAAGGCGGTAGAATTGGACTTGGTCTCCAAGCGTCACGACTACATCCTGTTGTTGAAGGCGCTCAGTGACCCGGACAAATCGGACTCATTTCCTGTGTTTGTCTTCACTGATTGTCTTCTCTGCCCTTTGTGTTTCACCTGTGTCTCATTAGCTTCACCTGCTGTTGTTGTCTGTTCTCTCCACACACACTGAAGGTTGACGTTTACTTCAACATCCTGATCTGTTTAGACAACCATCAACTCCCCTCTCTGCAACTTCCTGTTGGATTATTTTGTAAGTAGCATCGTAGCATTTATATATGTTTGATTATATTATTTCTGTATTAGTGGTTTTTAAAGGTCAGTTTGTACATTTTTTAACAAGTTGAAAAGGTCAATTTTAAGGGTAAAAATTCTATTTAATTTTATATTTCTGGTACATATTATAGAGGTGCATAGAGTATAGCGTGCCGGCCTCAAAGATAAGGGCACATGGTGTAAAACTTTGGCCAAATCGATTATGAGAGTCAACTTGTTTGCAGATGACAGTATAAATAGGCAGCAGATAGAAGAGAAGTGGAGGTTTGGACCAGAGAGAAGAATAATGAAGGTCAGTCGTAGCAAGACAGAGTATGTGTGTGAATGAAAGGGGGAACAGTGGAATGGTGAGGTTATAAGGAGCAGAGGTGGAGAAGGTGGAGGAGTTAGATACTGAGGATCAACTGTTCAGAGCAGTGGAGACTGGAACAACTGGAGAAAAGAGTCAGGATTGATCTGAGATAGAAGAGAGTCAGCTAAGGTGAAGGGACAGGTTTACAGGACAGTGGTGAGACCGGTAGAGACACTAGGAATAGGTAAAAGACAGGAGACAGAGCTGGAGGTGGAGGAGTTAAAGATGCTGAGATTCTTTTTAGTAGAGACAAGGATGGACAGGATCAGGAATGAGGTGATTAGAGGGACAACACAGACAGGAAGATTTGGAGAAAAAGCTAGAGAAGACAGATTGAGATGGTTTGGACATGTTCAGAGGAGGGACATGATCCTAGAGATGGAGCTACCAGGTAGGAGACAAAGAGGAGATCGATGGATGCAGTGGGTGAGGGAGGACAAGTACAGTGCTACAGATATAGTCCAGTGACTTTCACAAACACATGTTGTCCACGGGTGGCGCTCTACTCACAGTGCCACTGCTGCCCATAGAGAGGTGGCTGAGCTGCTGTGTCAGGGGTCCTATCATTGAGGTGGGCTGGATGGACATGGTGTGTTCCATCCCTGGAGTCAGGACTGTCCCCTGTGGAAACAGGAGACACAGTGTTGTTAGAACTGAGCAGTGAAGACAGAACTAACAGTAGTATACGGTAGATACATAAACAATAATACTCACTGTGGGGGGCATGATGTAGGACTGGTGGTGTAGCCAGGACGGGTTGTGTACCTGCAGGATCGACACCGAAAATCATGTTTCACAAACGTAATTTCTACTCTTATTTTTAATAGCTACATCTGAAAATACTGCAGTACCTGGTAGGTGTTGACAGGTGAATGCATATAAGGGGAGAGTGAGGTTGTTCCCATCATCCTGTTGGGGGCGATGTTGTATGGAGAAGAGTAGAACCTGCAGAAAGAGGATTTAATTTATTGATGTCTGATTAGTGTTTAACCACATGTTGAGTGCTCCAAAAATAGGGTTGGGGATAACTAGCTGTATATTCAAGTTTAAGTCACTAGATGGCAGCATTGCAGCTCATGAAATTAAATACATTCAGGTCTATATTAGTCAACGTTGATTCGGAAATAAAGTGTTTGGACAACATCTGCATCAAACACTTTTTGGACATTTTTATTAAATATTATTCCACAAAGTACTATTGAGTAGATGGTACGCAATATATATTTATATATATATAAATAAAATAAATATATATATATCTAATTATCTTGCATACATATTGTGTAAATATATACATACATTTATAAGAATATGTATTTATACACACATACATACATATATATGTGTATCTATCACACATGGTTCATTATATATGTATTTATACACACATATACATATATACATATATGTATGTATATGTGTGTATAAATATACATTCATACATATATAATGAACCATGTGTGATAGATACATATATGTATGTATATGTATATGTGTGTAGAAATACATTTACATTCATACATATATAATGAATCATGTGTGATAGATACATATATATGTATGTATGTATGTATGTATGTATGTATGTATGCACATACATACATATATATGTGTGTATTAATACATATACATTCATACATATATAATGAACCATGTGTGATAGATACAGGAAGTACTTGGTGAACTCGTACTCACCCGTTCTGCAAGGCTGTGGTGGGATCGTAGGTGAGCGTCATTCCACCCTGAGAGGAGAAAAAAAAAAAGAACAAATGGAGTTGATTATGATTCTGTGTCAAACCTCAGGCTCCAGATTCCGACTCCGTCCCAAACTCACAGTCTCCCCGTCTCTGCTCCACAGTCGGCCGTTCTGCAGATATTTTCCTTGGCTCTGACGTTTCTTCTGGCCTCCATCAGCGAATTTACACAGTAACGGTTCTGGCGGAACTGGAACAGGTATTTTGAAATTACTGCAATTACTTTACTGATTCAGACAGAGAAGAATGTTTCAATACAATAGTGCATGGTCAAAAAAATGTTTATTTAAAAAAAAAAAACAAAAAAAAACACACACTGTAGTCTCAAATCTCACCTGGAACTCCAGGAGGAGTCTTGATGTATTTCCCATTAAAGTGTTGGATGATGGCTTCACATTTCTCTGTGGACTCCATCCTGCAGGAGAAGATCAAGTTAAGTTCAACCAAGAAAGTCTGTGACTGAGCTGCACAGCAATGAAGCAAACACCAGGGGGAGTCAAAAAGATTTAAGAGAAATGGCAGTGTTATTTCTATGTGCGAACGATTGAATTATTACTATAGAGACCATGGTCAAAACAACGGTGAAAAAACAAATTTTAATTTAAAATTATAATTAATATTAACAGTATGAAATATCCCAATGTATAGATATATTAATATAATGAAAATATATTTATGTACATGCATATTTTTTAGACTTTTTACAACTTTTTAACGCCCCCTTACATTTTCCTCGGTTGTGCTTTTATTAGCCACAAGAGGGCACCCTTTCTTAAAATTAATCTGAGGAAACAGTCTTGGTTTTTCTGACTGTCATTCGTCTCTTTTTGAACTCGAGTGTTCTGGGATTGGGCGGCAGTGGTGGCCTAGTGGATGAGGAAGCAGACATGGGTCCACAGGGTTTAAGGTTCAAATCCTACAGCTGCCAGGTTGCCACTGAGCTGCTCTGAACATAGCACTGTCCTCACATAACTTCCTGTGGGCTCTCCACCCACAGGAAGGGTTACGGTATGGTGCGGTGTGATTTGGGTGGCAGGCGTGGAGACACAATACAATTATTCTGTTTTTTTTACACATTTGGCCAATTGTTTTACAATAACAATAATAATAATACCTAATCTCACTGAAAACATGAAATAATTTTATTTTTTTTGTTTTTATCAATGCATTGGTTGTGTTTCGCTCCAATAACAACAATAAAATCACAGATGTGAGAAGATGTAACGTGGTACCTGGCGAATCCCACTCCTCTGCTTGTGCCATTGGCGTCACGGAGGATCCGGGTAGAAATGGCCTGGCTGAAGGGCTTCAGCATGTTCTCCAGCTCCTGCTCGTCCATGGACAGAGGCAGGTTGGAGATGTAGAGGTTGGTGGGGTCCTGCTCCTGTTGCTGTAGATGGAGGTGGAGCAGAGATAGAAAGGAGAAGGAGGAGATGACATTAGTCTCAGGTCACTCAGCTACAACATTTCCAGTTGTTTTTCTTTGGTTTGTCAATCCACGATGATGCAGAAACATCAGCATCACCAGTCGTAGATAATCCTAATCTGCTCTTGTTGGATTAAAAATTAATCAACCTTCTGTGTTAGGATACTTTTTGTTCTTAATCAACGCCGTTATAACTGACGATGAACCACCTGCGTGAGAGAGAATCCTCTCAGGGCCACGAGAGGAGCCGGATCCAGGTAATGTGATATCAGAGCTTAATTACATTTCCACCGGCTCTTCCTCTACGGATGATCTACGACCGCCGCGCTCCTGCTCACAGCTGAATCACACCGCTGCTCTTTAAGACAAATCTTCTCAAACCCAGGTCCATTATGCAAAATTAACTCTGTCAGGGTTTTGGTTCCACCTTCCTGCACCTCTGCAGTGTCTTTAATCCACAACTACACCCAGGTTTCCTGATCCCACTCCATCTGGAGGTGGATCTCTGAAAGAGATGTTTTTATTTCACCTGCAGGAAAACTTGTCATTGCAAAAATCCTGGCCCCGCCAGCAGGTGGCTCCACCTGAATAATTACTACAACCAGTGAGAGGACACGCTTCACTGGGCTACTGTCATGTTCTTGCTCGTCTACCTAGTAACTAGTAACTAAAAAGTAACAAATGAGTTTCTTCTCATCTTTCTCCGAGAGTTCTTCTTGTTCTGGGTCTGACTACTGTCCCAACTCAACGAAACCCAGTTTGTTACCCTGATTGGTCAAATCGGGAGACCCACCCCCTCGCACCCGCCCCTGGAAACCTCCCTCCGTTGAAATTGCTAGTCAAAGGCACAGAAAGTTGCCATTTTGTTCTTCAACTTACGATAGTTACTGAACTTTACCTCAACATTTTGGACCTTGAAGACATTTTCATCGTACAAATTTGTCTTTGTGCTCAGTATGATGGGACGACGAAAATTTTTTTGGAACACTCCTTTGTACTTTTTGCTCCGGCTAGCACAGTGAAGACTCAAGCTGGAGTCTTGTACAGTAAAAGGACTGACTGGCACATTACTGCCACCTTGTGGTTAAAAGCTGCACTGTAGCTGAGCTTCGGCGAAAATCTTGTATTCATTCGTTTCATATCAGTATCTATTCTTCCCCTTGAAATCCTAACCTTAACAGCTAGCTCACGGTTCGACGCCAATTGCCAGAATTTGGCAGACAAAATCGTGCAATGTTTAGAATTTCTTTCCTTATTCTTTTCTTATTTTCTGAGTTTTGCAGGTGTCATATCTTAAAGGTTGTCTCGTTTCATGTGCAGGAGTTTTCCCTCCTCAGCTCAATCACACAGAGCCCTTCATGCATATTCATCATCTCCGACTACAGATGTGATTAAAAACCTGTAAATGAGGCGTGAATTAATTTCCATTCTATAAATAATGCATGTGCTAACGCTTGAGACTCGGGAAGGTGAAGGTGATTTCTCCGTCACCTTCTCCTCCTGCTCCTCCTCCTCCTCCCTTTCCAGAAGTAAGCCGAAAACCGACCTAGACCTCAGCGCTCGTTGTGAGCGTCGATCTGGATTTGAACCTCACACATGAGTCAGACTGAGTCACAGAGAAACCTGACACAGTGTTAGTCCTGGTCTAATCCTGCAGTGACGCAGAGACCGAGTGAACTTCGCTGATTCACTCTCAACCCAGATCACGTTTCCCAAAATGTTGGAGGTGTGTGTCATACAGTAGAGTGTGTTGTTATCTGCAAGTGTACGCATGTGTGTGTCTGTGTGTGTGTGTGTGTGTGTGCGTGTCAACAGGGCGGCCGACAAGGCACAAGACCTTGCTGGCGGCGGAGCTGCTCAGACACTGAGTCAGATGTCAGCAGAGAAACAGACAGGTTCTTTGTCCCCGGTCCAGACCGGAGACTGACTCCAGCAGCATGGTTATCACCCAGCAGTACAGACAAGTCCTGCACTAGCACTGCAGTCTGTGATTTCCCAATGGGAACTCCAAAGGAATAGATAGCAACTGACAAATCAATGTATGGATCTATGCGTCTATCTATCCACCTGGCTGACAATCTATCTCTCTGCCTGTCTATATGTCTGCCTATCTGCCTGTCTCCCTGCCTGTCTGTCTGACTAACTACCTACTGCATCATGGAACATATTCAGTCAAACGTTTCTGTGAAGATTTACACGTAGGATGTCATTTTTTTTAGAAACAAAATCTAATCAAAGTTGCCTTCAAAATAAAAGCCCTGCCATATATTGTATTTCATACACCTCTCAGTCTACTGTCATGTGATAGTTAGAGACTATTTTAATTTAGCAACATTCTCACATGGGCAACGCTCATCATTGTGATTCACACCACTGCACGCAACAAAATGTCACCTCCGTATTTAACCCGTCACCAAAGTCAACAGTGGGCAGCTTTGAGTGTCCGGGGGAGCAGTGAGAGGGGACAGTGTCATGCTCACAGGACCTTAGTGGTAACCTGGCAGCTGGGGGACTCAAACCTGAAACCCTCCAGACCCAAGTCCAGTTTCCTAGTCACTAGGCCACCACTGCGGTTCTAGGTGGAGATGCTGTAGTTGGCGATAGCTAGCTTCAAATTAGGTTTTGATCAAATATTGATGATATTACAATCTGGAATTCCATGTCGTCCCCTGGCGTCTCCAGTTTCATCCCACAGTCCATAAAGAGACACATTAAAGAACTGACTGTTTCACCTTCCTCAACAGGATAAAGGAAAAAGGTGGAGAAACCGACACGGCTCCACCATGTGGGCGTTCTTACCTTGGCCATCTGAGCCTGAACACCACCTGCCTTGAGCGCCGTCACTGCCTTCTGAGCTGAAGACGGGCTGTCAAAATCAACAAAGCCGTAGCCTGCAGGGACAAGGACACACAGGAAGACACACAATGTGAGACAATGAGGTATGTTTCAACACATTTCAACACATAAGCCGTGAAGACAGCGGCGTCAATACATAAATGTTAAACCAAAAATACACAGGTAAAAATAAAGAACTTTTGATAACAATGGAATTTAGCTTTTTATAAAGAAAAAAACTTGGAAAAACCACTTATACAAAATACTAAGTGTTGGCCAATAAAAACGTGACGGTACCTTTTTTTCGGCCGATAGTGAAAATCCGATAACACAATGCAACTCGGAAAAAACACTTACTGTACGCAAAATAATAAGGGTTGGCCGATATGAGCATAATAATGAGTAAAATTGCTAACTTTTTAACGGGTAATAACGGTAAAATTGCTAACTTATTTTTGTCCGATAGTGTAAATCCGATATCATAAATTTACTGGAATCGCACATATGCCTTTGAAGCTATTACCTCAGTTTTGCGGACAAACAGCAGCACCCAATGGTTGATATCGGTATTGGAAAATTAAGTGTTTGGCAATATAAGCGAAATTGTATAACGCAAAAGTCAATATCGGACATCCTTAAAAAGAATACTTCCATCGAGCAATATCTTTAGTCTTATCCTTAGTCATATACAGTAGTGCAGTAGTAATCTTTCTATGGCTCCCCCTAGCTGACAAAAGTATATTGATCATTTGACCTTCAGGTGTTTCTGAGCTTTTATGAACTGTTGCTGTTTTTGCTCCTCACCTTTGCACTTGTTGGTGGTCTTGTCCAGGATGGCCTTGGTGGACACGATCTTCCCGTACCTGGAAACACAGGGAGACACTCAGACCTTGTTTTTTTTTTTATTTCACTGTCCACTTTAGATCATCGCTGACGCAGTGCAGCTCCTCTCCATTCCGCCTGCCACGCCCACAGAGACAGAGCTCCTCTATGATTGAATTATAATTCAGAGGACAGAGAGATGACACTTGATGCAATTACCACCATCTGATAATAAATGACGAGGACAGGGAGATCTCTGGATTACACGCGGCAGGAAACGTCCTGTAATGTCCAATATGGCTGCGCTCACTGCAGTTGACGGACAAATGTCGATAAGAAACTTGAGGAAGAACAAAACAAGGAGGAGAAATGTAGGGAAAGTCTGTTTTGCTTTGCTGCACTGCAGCCATATTCAAAACACTGCATTATCTAATAACCAGTGCGGCCGACGGTGGATCCTGCAGATGCACAGGATAGTGAGTAAATGCATTTGTGAGTTTTATCAGTTCCCATCTCTCCAGGCATGTGCATGCAGTGTAATCTGATCCTGCTCTCCTTGGCTGCCCCGTCCAACGCTGGCTCCCGGCCATACTCTCACTCCAGGACGGAGCGGCCTCTCCACTCCAGGCAGAGTTACCGTCTCCACTGGGTCTTAGTGTCCCATCACTGACTGATCCAGTGTCACTGAACCGACGCCTCACCATGAACACTCAGGGTGAGATAAAAAAGAAATAAGGAGACTAGTGGGGCCACAAAAAATAATCAAGTCCTGACATCAGAATATTTGGACTCGTACTTTAGCTGTTCTTCCATTTGAAGATATTTTTCGGTTTTCTTGGCTTGGACATTTATTTTTGGCCCCATTGTGTGTTTTGACAGGACATAACAGATTGTAAATATCCAATATTTTCATCTTATCCATGAAATCGCATTGACATTGTAGCCTAAGAAGAATAAAAAGGGTAAAAAAGTAAAAAACTAAATAACAAAATTAACATTTTGGGGTTCTTTTTGTCGTATTCTATATCCTATGACCCTCCTAAAGGGTTCTTAAAGTGTTCATCTTCATGTAAATAATTTAATGATCAAGTCTGATAGTTAGGAGAGAGTCAGCTAAGGTGAAGGGAAAGGAGGGGAAGGGACAGTTGTGAGACCAGCCATGAAGACAGGAGACAGAGCTGGAGGTGGAGGAGTTAAAGATGCTGAGGTTCTCTTTAGGAGAGACAAGGACGGACAGGATCAGGAATGAGGTGATTAGAGGGACAACAC
>JAFBJS010057592.1:281037-314445 GCA_016785265.1 Paraplagusia blochii
ATCTACTAACCAATCCATCAATCTATCTATCCACCTACCTAGCTACCTAACTACCTACCTACCAACCCATCCATCCATCCATCTACCCACCCACCCATCCACCTACCTACGTACCTACCTACCTACCTATCTACTTACCTACCTACCTACCTACTTACCTACCTACCTACCTACTTACCTACCTACCTACCTACTTACATACCTACCTACTTACTTACCTACCTACCTACCTACTTACATACCTACCTACTTACTTACCTACCTACCTACCTACTTATAATAATTGTAGCTGTGAGAACTGATCCATTGACCACAGTTATTATTGACCAGATATAAGAACTGGACAGAGGTGTTTTGACTACAAACTGAGGAACAATCTGTAAAGACGACTGGACTAAACCTATAACCTAATATCCAGAGTAAGTCCCTGCTTATCCGTGATTATCCAGATCATTAGCCAGTGATACAATAAATCCAGTCAGATTTCAAACTTCTGAAAACAGTCAGAGTTCACTTCACTCAGCTCCACAAAGGCCCAGGTCCGTGTCTCAATCTGGGGCAGCCACGTGTTTTTCGTAACTATTGTCCAATCAGCCTTCAGGGCCTTCGCTCCGTCTTTAATGTTGAGCAGAGAAAATCACAGAGTCCATTCATCTCGGCCCTCTCCTTTAATCTCTTTCTTTTCCCTAGCATCAATAGCGCCTTGTTTATTTTTCCACAATCACAGTCACTTCCTGTGCCTCCCTGGGCCACGCTGTGGGCGTCCCTGCTCCGACTATCAGGAGGGATGCACCTGCACAAGTCTGGGGAGATCAAACTCTGACGAGAGACGGAGTTTTGTCCCAGGCTTGGCTGCTGAGGCCTGTCTAATTGGAATCCCAGCTTGTTAGCTGAAAGTACTAATCCCTCTCATGTGCTCTGCAGTCAGAAGGTAGTGTCTCATTAAGATCGCTCTGCTGGGTTTCTTCTGAGAGAAGGATGCAACTCTCCCCCCATCTGCCAGCAGTGGCTTTGGCTTTTCTGCTCCAGATTGAAAGCCGGGTCTAATGAAGTGTCGCAAACACGGTTAAACCAATCAAGCGCAGGAACAACCAAATACAGTTGCACCGAGGTAGGGAGGACGGCATCAAACAGGTGTTAGGGTTTGTGACTCGGCGGATTAGAAAATGGAGAGTTTCCTCAGAAAGCAGAGAGACTAGTACAAGGCAGCATCATCTTAAGGTATGAAATGGACACGTCCTCATTATCGTACTATTGTCTTCTCCTTTCGGCTTTGCTGCAGCGAGTTTTTGAGTGAGTCAATTTGCGCAGTGGTAATAGATTGTTCTGAGCAGTGGAGACTGTGGAAGAGAGGAGACAAATAGAGGACAGTCATGATGGATGGATTAGACACACTAGGGACAGGTAGAAGACAAGAGGCAGAGCTGGAGGTGGAGGAGTTAAAGATGCTGAGATTCTCAGTAGGAGAGACAAGGATGGACAGGATCAGGAATGAGGTGATTAGAGGGACAACACAGACAGCAAGGTTTGGAGAAAAAGCTAGAGAAGACAGATTAAAATTGTTTGGACATGTTCAGTGGAGGGACAGTGGATACATTGGTAGAAGAATGATCCTAGAGATGGAGCTACCAGGTAGGAGACAAAGAGGAGATTGATGGAGGAGACAAAGAGGAGATTGATGGATGCAGTGAGGGAGGACATGGAGGTAGATGGAGTCAGAGCTGAGGATAGAGAGGACAGGTGGGGGAGATGGACATTGTTGACTCGCTGTAGCAACCCCTGAAAAAGGGACAAGTTGATTTCAGTAATTGTGAAGCTTTGCTCTCCAGACAAAGTTAGTTGGATTGGTCTCCACGTCCATTGTTCGTATGACGTCTAATGAACGATGGAGAACATCGTCAACCACTGTGGACCAAACTGAGCTGACGTACAGTCATGTCTCCTGACTGCGTCCAGACCTCTGATCCGTCAGCGACTGAGTTCCTTCCTGTTCGTCCCTCCTCACTTTTGTCCTCCACACCCTTCTGTTTACACTGCTCCTTACATGCAGCCCTGCGTCTCATCCCTGGCCATTCTCTGCATTCCTTCTCAACACACAAATGTTTGTGTTTCTCTGCTTGAAGCGCACAGAGGTCGTGGCACGGGCGGGAGGACGGGGGGCGCTGTAGTAAAACCAAAGGACATTCCTGAAGGCATCACAGCCGTGTGGGAACTGGGCATCTTGACAAGACGAGATCATCTCGGGGAAGTGCAGGAAATTCCCTCTTTGTGAACCCTTTGTGAGCCGGTGCCAGTGTAACACAAGAACTGAATTAAAAATACAACCCTGTCAAGATTCAACGCGAGGTCATGACTCGGTGCTGATTAAATGAAAAAAAAAAAAAAGACGTGTAATCAGATCACACGCACCTGACAGCGCCACCATCATCAGAGGGTGCGGCTGCAGATAAAGGGAGATGAATCAGCTCTTTGTGTCGACAATATTAAACTTGTCATAGTTTTCAAAGGAAACACAGCCACCAATCAGAGTGGAGCAGGGTTTGGTGGGGTGGAGGGAGGGGCGCGAGGAGGAGGAGGAGGAGGAGGAGCACGCCGGGCAGCGCGAAAGGATGGATGAGGAGATTAGAGTCGGAGGCAGCGGAGGAGATACCTGCAGGGAGGGCAGGTGACTGATGGAGGTTTGTTCATCAAAGAAACGGTGGTGAGCGAGACAAAAAAAAAAGAAGGTAAAACTGTCACCTCGGCACAAATGGTGGAGATAAGAGTCTGACACATTGTTTACCTGTCATACGTTAGAATAGTGATTCTCAACTGGTGGGTCGCGGGCCTTCACTGGGACAACAAATGTTTCTTAAACAATTTTTGCCATTTTTTTTTTACCCGAACAAGTTAGTGAATAATATTTCCAGTTTTAAGGAATGCACTTTAGGAAATATATATATTTATATTTATCTATACTAAATAAATTTTTTTTTTTGGTCGCAGCTTGAACTACTGCGTTAAAACGATGGTGTCTAAGTTGTTCCACATCGGCAATGTTCTCCTTGACGGGCTAGCTGTCACTGAAAGATCTCATAAATACATGCATATACTTATGCATATGCTTACAATACATGTTTCTGCAATTGATACATTGTTTAAAAAAAATTATCACGTTAAAAAATTCTGCAGCACTTCAGGACTTTTTTGTGAGGCAAATGTTTTCAATCGTCCCTGTGACTACACCAGATGACTTGGCGGGCCACAGTCGGCCCTCGGGCCTTGTGTTTGACATATTGCAATATAAATAGTCTAGAAAGTTTATTATTAAAATATGAAAACAACCATGATGAGTTTTTCTCTATTTTTCTGGACAACAACATTTAGAGTCATATATGATGATAGAGTCTTACCTGCTTGGATAAAGAAACCTTAAAAGGCACCATGGAGAAGATCATGCTCTCACGGCTGTTAATATATATGTATTCAAATATATATGTACATATATATTTGCAGCAGCCGTTAGAAAAATACAAGAAAGCAGGATTGAGGGTTCAACAGAAAAGTGATGCCGGTCGTCCCAATCCAGCAGGAAAAAAAGGTGAGTTGACTTCTGCCTTCAACACTAACCAAAAAAATATAAAAAAATAAATGATTTTCTTTCCCTGTGCAGATGTTGAAGGCAGCAGCAGCAGCAGCAGCAGCAGCAGCAACAGCAGGGAGTAAATTCTCAGGGCAAAGAATTCATCAGTCAGGAGGAATGTTCAGTCTCTTTCCTCCATGTGAACTGAACCACTGACAGACAAGGCATGGAGGTATGTGAAACACACAGGGGGGAGGAGGGAGAGAAGACGGGGCAGTTAATCGAAAGCAGAGGGGTGGAGGGGCAGGGGTGCTCTCCTAATCCCTTTCTTTTCTCCGCCCTTTCTCTGCTAGTAAAGCACACAGAGCTGGGCTTTACCACTTGATGCTTTACAAATGGTCCGTGTGCGACTTTAACACTTCAACAGTGCAGAATGTGTTCCACCACAAAAGAAAATCAAAAATCTTCATCCGTGTCCTGTCTTTTTTTTTTAAGGGTGGAGGGAAAGCTAACTTCTACAACGCCGCCTTAAAATGAACACATTTCCCGTCTGAATCCAGGATTCCTGGAATTCCAGGTCATTAATCTAAGCAATCTGAATTCCTGCCAGCCCTTAGGCAGGGAAGGGAATAACACAGGAGGAGGAGGAGGAGGAGAAAAAGGAGGAAGGAGGTGTTTGATTTCAGCTTTGTGCAGACATGGTTAAAAAACCCCGGCAAAGCCGGCCGTCAGCAGACAATAAGTGTTGAGAAGTCTCTAACAAGGAGACACAAAAACAGCAAACAATACTGTCTGGTGCTGCATTTCTGTTCTGTCCCAGAATTAAAGCTCAGCGTCCAGGAAGGCTGAAATAGATCGCAACACAACAGCAATGCAAATACGTCTGTGCACGAGAGAGTGAGGGAGACAGGGGGAGGAAAAAAAGGGAGGAGAGAGACTATTTCTTGGCACACTTTTGCCTAATCCTGTCATGGAAATAAAGAAAAAAAATGGGCTGAAAATTGTTATAAGTGTGATTAGATCACACAAAATCAAACAAATTGATCAAATATATATATAGGTTAGACTATAGAGAGCATAGACTATTTCAAAATAAAATGTACTTCTAGTTTAATTTACTACATATTGCATGTATTTAAGAATAACAGTTCCCCTTAACTACATATATTCCTTTATAAATTGTCAACATATGGTCGATTCTTGACACATATTTTACTGCTAAGGAAAAACATGGGTAAAATATATCTATAAAATCTAAAAAAAAAAATCTGATCAAGAATATAAATTCTCAACAGATGACAGTTACTTTGCAGACTCCCTAAGGGCTGCAGACCACTGATTGAAAACCACTTAGAGAAGATTTTTATCTAATCGTTCATTAAATCCATCCATTCAGCCGTTTTAACCCACTCCTCTATTTCTAAGAATAACTAAATATGTAGGAAAGTTTAATAAGATCAAGATTATATTTGTAATATTGTGGATTTTATATCGGAAACAAGAAAGAGTAAAACAGAGGACAGAAAAAGAAAATTATTTTTTGTAAACACCTTTAGGTGTATATATGAATATATAAATATATATATAAATATATTAATATATATAAATATATACAGTATATATACACATACATACTCGTAAACACCCAATCTTTATATATGAATATATATATGTATAAATAAATATATATATATATTAGTTTAGATAGAGCTTTAATCTTAATCTGTCTGGAAAATTAAACAAATATATGTATATATCTATGTGTATATACATTGTATATATGTGTGTGTTAAGTATGCATGTGTGTATGTAAATATATATAATTATTTATGTATATATATATATACTTTATATGTTTATATGAACATATATTAGATTAGATTAGAACTTTTTTTAATCCCACTGAAGTTCCCTTCCGAATATATGTGTACATCTATGTATATGTTTATATAAACAAATATTTTAAATATTACATATGGGAAATATATGTATATGTGTGTGTGTGTGCGTGCGTATGTTGGTGTGAACAGATATATAAAAATACACATACACATATATACATATACATACATATATGTGCATAAATATATATTTCTATATATACATATACACGCACATACATATGTTTATATCTGTGTATAGTTTATATTTTAGTTGTATATTTTATACATTTTCATGTTGGTCAAGTGCGGGACTAAATACCAGGAGTAGCTGGAATCAATGGAAGCTGACAGAGGACAAGCGGAAATGGCTGTGCATTAAGGCAGTCATTGATTATCTATCGATTAATCGCTGCTGCCCCGAGGCTGCTGCATTGTCTGTGGAAGTTTCCTCTTGTTGTAGCGCCATGTAAACGGCTCTCAGTCATCATTAGCCAGAGACAGAAGGGGTGGGGCGTAGCTGTACGCGTAAAAAGAAGAAAAAAAACTTTATCCTGGTTTTAATTCATTGAAAACCCCGAACTGGAAAAATGAGAAAACGACTTCTTTCTATTTAAAGTCGAATAAAAGTAACGCGTACAGGGTTCGATTCCGTTGCCCGGAGCTCGGACAGCATCTGGCCCTAGTTCGGGAGCTGTTGCCTGTGAGTGGAGGAAGAACAGCCTCAGACGGAGACACTACAATGTTCTGGCAACAATGTAACCTCAGTTTGGAACAATGTCACAACAACATGAACGACCACACGGCACTGACCCCAAAACAGCCGCCAGCACGGAGTTCAAACAGCGCCTTAGTTGGAGAGCGGTCCACTTTCAAGGACACTGCAGCTCAGACACGGACAGTCGCCTCGACCGAGACACAAATCAGCCCCTGGTTCAAGTCACGGACGCCGGGGGGGGAAGTCCACCGCGTCCCGCTGACCTACCTTGTTGTTGTTGTTGTTGTTGCTGTTGTTTTTGCCCGAGTAGCCGTTGTACGGGTTGATTCCTGTCCTCGGCGGCACAGAGAGCAGCATTTTTACGCGGCGCTGTGTCCGGAGCAGCGCAGAGCCGAGGCAGGCAGGCAGGCAGTCAGCTGACGTCAGCCAGGAACAGCCGAGGTGATGGGAGTCGCTGTTCCCAGCAGCAGGAACAGCAGCGGCTTGAGCAACTACTCAATATGCCCACTGGGTGTGCTACAGTTCTAACCCAGTGATGCGCCCATATCTGATCGGAGCCACACTGTGGTAAACACGTCAGCAGAACTTTACTAAACCAACACTGGTTGATTATTGGATCTTCTAGTTGGGGCAGATGTTGATGCTGAAAGTTTGGTGTTTCCCGTCGCCATAGTGCCCTCCTCCGTAACAAGGTTGCCTGTGAGGATGGTGTTCTTTAGGCGGCGACGCCTCTCCATTTTTCTGAACATGTCCTCTATCTATCTATCTATCTATCTATCTATCTATCTATCTATCTATCTATCTATCTATCTATCTATCTATCTATCTACCTACCTACCTATCTACCTACCTACTACAATAATAATAATAATTACTATTATTATTATTATTATAGTCTGTATGGACTACAGCACTTCAGATTTACTGACCTTAGTGACTAAGTAACATTGCATTACACATCTGCCTTACATGGTTCTATGTTTGAGGCCCATAGGAATCAGAAAACCTTATTAGGTCTGCAACCATATGCTCAATGGCGTCCCCTGTGGCAGCGTGTATGATTCAAAAAGTTTCCCCACACGTATTTCAGTTTCATCTGCTTTATATTTGTGTCAAGAACAACTGATTCTAAAGATTGTCCAACTGGATGAAGCTGCACTTTAATACAGATTAATAATACTCTAGTTACTCAGTAACTTTGCCTTGTACTTTTGCCTAACGTGCAGCGGGTTCTGGGTTCGAGCCCCAAAGGAATCACAGATTCCTGATAAGGCTGCAACCACATACTTCATGATTTCATTTTGTTCCTTGCAAAGACTCAAACTGGCTGTAATTTTTTTGTTAAATAATTTTATAACAATGATGTAAAACAAATGGATCAACTTTGGAAAACAATCCCAGCAGCTGGTTTCAGTGTCAGATTATCTGAACTCCTGGTCAACGGAGGAGCAGCTGTGAAAAAGATGAGCTCATCACACAGTTGATGTCAGACTTGACATGAGATCATGAAAATGTAACCTAAACAAAAAAGATTTAATCGCTGAGAAGAAGATGAAGTCATCTGGGTTTTGTATAAGTTTCAACTTCAGGCTCTGGTCGATAAATGATCGACAAATGAGATCTGAGGATTTGGACTTTATTGAATCACATTTGGAGCAACAAATTGAAATACAAAAATAAATTGCAATAAAATAAAGAAAAATGATAAGAACTAGTTAAAAAACAGTAAAAAAAAATTAAATACGAAGAAAGAAACTTACTAATTCTATATTCTGTATTTTTTTATTTAAAAAAAATATGGCTACAATATTTTTAGTCAACTAAAATATTTATTTATTTATTTATTTTATAATATTTATTTGACTTAGCTTTTTTATTTCATTCTGTATTTAAAGGGGTTTCATTCTTTATAGCTTTAATCTTAATTTTTTGATAATTTACAAGTTCTGTTACTATAGTAAATACAGTTTTTTTTCATTTATTAGCATTTGCCAGCCTGATATCTAAACGTAAATTAAACAATAATGCGTATTACAGTTGTACAATCTGCTGTGTTTTATTACTATATAGTATTTATTAGTTTTTTTTTTTTTTACAAAAATGTAACGGTTTCCTTCAGCCCAGAAACATTGTTTCAGTCTTTGGAGTGAAACTCCAGGGTTCACCTCCTGTGCAGGTTTGAATCCCTGTTAGGGTGGACTGACCCCCTGCAGGAGGATATTGTGCAGTGCAGTGTGATTTGGGTGGCAGTCGTGGAGATTGCGGCCCCTGCAACTTGAGAACGAATATGAGATCGAAGACCAATATATGGAATGTCACTACAAACTAAAAAAAAAAAAAAGAACCTAAGTAACATAATAAAAATAAAAGACACTAGTAGTGAATCTGTCAAATACTGCAGTTCAGTCAAGTTTTTTTTGCTGCTTTTACCAACTATTTCTTCATCCTCTTCTTCAGGATCTGGAGTCATCTCTGTGATTCTGATTTGATCTGATTGATTGATTAGTTTGAACCATGGCTGTTCTTCCATCTTCTCATTTTCTCTAATGAGAATTTCAGCATCTTCGGCTCTGCCTGCTGCCTTCCACACAATGTCACCGTCTCTGGTATGAACCATATATCACAGGTCTCCCCACCATCTGGTACACTGGGAGACGGATCCTTGAATAACCATCTGAGCGGACTGGCCATTGTCCATTCTCTCTTTTTTATTTATTCTGACCCGTGGATGAAACCAGAGCTGATGCCAACACAACTTTTCTCCCTCTTTTATCAGCCTCACTGTTCAGGACTGATTGGACCTGAAGTGTGTAGGAGAAACATGTAATTAGCATGTGTGTGTGTGAGTGTGTGTTCTCCTCCGCGCAGCATTTGCATACACTACATCTCCAGCGGGAAGATTTAGCATCGGAGGAGAGCAGACGACAGGCCTTTACAGACGGGTGCTGCTGTACATGCACAGGGGATTTCATCCTGATTTCATCATGATGGGTCGGTCAGACAGATGGGACAGGCTCGGCTGAATTCATAATCTCCATCTCCCCGTCTCTCCGTCTCCCTCCCTTCTCCTTTTCTTCTCCTCGCAACGTCAAAAGTTGATGCATTGATTGCATTTGCATAAAAATAATATTATTCCGAGTAACCGTCGTCCGACCGACGCCGTGTCCAGGCTGGACCGTTTCTAGACCACAATCAGGTCACCCAGACTTATTCACCCTCGCTCCCCCTTCCCTTTACGGTGCCTGCGATGTTTTCATATGCATGTGCAAGTGTTCAGCCAGATGGGCTGTGAGTTCCCTGCAACTCAAGGACAGTTTTGGGAGTGACTCAGAGAGAGCTGCGGCCCAGAGGCAGCCAACACAAACAGTTAATTCAACAATCAAGAATGGAGGACCTTGTCAGGAACATATGTTACTGTTAATATATGGTCCCTTCCACTCCGACAGAGTTCACATAAAGAATATGTTGATGCTTTTGTCTGGTAGTTTCTTTTTTGGTCCAAAATATATATAAAAAAAACATGCGAGATCCCTGGAATATCCCCAAATTTAAGCCGTTTGAAAAATGTCAGGGTGAACTCTTAAGGGTTGCACGGGGGTGAGGGCTGCAGATAGAGGAGAGGCCAGGTGGGGTGAGTGATGGGAGGGCGAGGAGAACACAGGCTGCTGGTGCATGCTTTGCATTCCTCAGGTGTTGTCAGCATGGCCTGCTTAGTAATTACCTCTCTGTGAAGAACATGCACAGAGCTGCGCTTTAGCAGCAAAGAAAAGGGCAGCCCCCCAGAGATGGTGTTAGGGTGGGGGTGTCAGAGACAGATAGGCGTGCATTCTTATTTACATCCAGTCACAAACCTTAATGGATCTTTGTTTATTTATTTATTTAGTGGGTGCATCCCCGTGCTGAGGCGGCGCATGCATGCAGCCGCAGCTGTGACTTTGCAGGAGTCAGCAGTTTGATATATATGCACTCATCCATCTTCCCTCAAGGATACGTGCAAGGCCCCGGGGCAGGAGTTGTAGCCAAGGTAGTTTGGCACGGAACCCGGTGGCGTGATGCAGATGTAGAGTTGCAAAGATGGTGGTAAGATGTCTCACGTCATTATGGCCGACTGTACGGTATTTGCCTGTCTGGCTACGTTTATGAATGGGGTTGCTGCGATTTGTCATTGTATAGACAGTGGAATTTGCTGTACTGTACTGTGAACTGGTGTCAGAGGTGTGCAACAGGGCTCTGTTCTAGGACCCAGGGTTTTTTTATGTTATCTTCCTGTTTTTTTTTTTGTTTTTTTATTGATGGGGATAATGCAAATTGCAGAACTGAATCACTTACTCAAAATACTTCAGGTAAATCAGTTCAATGCCATGTATGATTTAACTTAAAATTTAATGTTTTTTGGGGGGGAAATATGTATAACACTGATTGTATAAATTGTTTTTACATTCAATGTGGAATAAAACCAGTCTGTCACCGGGCCACATATTGAGTAACAAGACTAACACATATACCTACAGTCATGATAATAATATTTGGCCTAAAATTGGTCTTTTTCATTTTAATGCCTTAATGCTTCCTCTAAAGTTAGTCATTTTTAGATTAATGTATATTATGTATTTTCCGTGATAATTAATGATTTCCATAATGATTAATATATATAATATATTTTCCATGTTGTTCTTGATAGTAACCAAAATCCCTTAATTCTTACATCAATAGTTATGGCATCCAAAACAGTGTTTCTAGGCATTTTATGTTTTGCTGTTTATTGCATTCTTCTGGTGATATACCTTAAGCGCAGTCATGGACAAACTAAGGCCCGGGGGTCCAAATGTGGCCCGTTTAGCTCTGTCATTGGGCCTGCAAAATTTGTCCAAATTACATAAATTGTTTGTATTGTGATTTTACTTCTGCCTTCTACCTGCAATGACCATATTTTCCCTATAGATGGCATTGAAAAAGCTAAAACCCAAAAATTCTTTCTACATGACCACGTCATTTATTTTTGTTCACATGAATGCTCCATCCATCTGTTCCAAAATGTGTCCAATTTTAGGACCCATCATGGGCCTCTAGTCAAAAAAGTTCGTCCCTGCCTGCTTTAGCAGAACCAGGCATTAAAATAGAAAAAAAAAAAATAGAAAAGAAATTGAAGGGTGTTTTTTCCATGACTGTTAACTCAATCAAGAGTCTACAAAAATTTGAATCTCTTATATGCATGTAGGATGTGGAAGTAGCATTAAAACACTGTTTATAGCGCCACCTGCAGTGGAAGAAGGACAACTGCATGCTGTATATTTATTGGAGAAAGCCTTGGAAAAGTGATTGTGAGCGTAAAGAAGAGGATGAATTATTATTAACTTTGCTGAGAGGTAGCAGCTCGGTCTGCTTTTTATTGTCTTTCCTGTTCTATCACAGACACTGTCGTCAAAGATAAAGCAGGTTCTTCCCCGTCTGGGAACTCTTCTCCCCCACTTTGACTCTCCTTCCTCTCTCCCGGCTGTGTCTCTTTGGCAGGCTGACTGCAGGCTGAGGGATTGTGTGCAGATGTGCCTGGAGAGAGGCCAGCCCCTCTGCCCTGGAAGAACATGTGGTCTGGGAGTGTTTACGCTGGCACTCTTTCAAGCTGTCTCCCTCACAGCATGCTGGCGTCTGTCTCTCCTGGATGACACGCTCAACCCTCCTCCCACAAAGGGGGCATTCTCAGGTTGAAGTCACACCAGCAATCATGTTGATTCATGGCGTTGACAAACAGGAGACGCTGCAGCGCAAATAAAGACTCAACACATTTTCTCACGTTAATTCATCTAAAAGAAAAAGCTGTTTTACTGCACGATGGAAGCAGGTTTAAAACTTTTACTCTTTTTATTTTTTGTGTGTGTGTGTTTTGATCCTGAGGGAATTCAAGCACTTCACACACGTTTTTTTTTTACAGATTCTCCACATTCCTGACATTCTCCCAAGTGCTTCTGGTTCCGGGTAAACATCTGAAAGTGCCCCACAGGCTTTTATTGTCAGCAGCAGTCTCAGTCAGGACACTGTCAGTCAGTCAGTCAGTCAGCACTGTGTGAAAACAACACACATTTTTGTTTGTACTGTGTGTATACTTTATGACACAGACACAATGTTCAACAAAGTCTTTCTAACAAGGTTATTCAGTTCAGGGCAGTTGTTCAAAATTATACTCTTCTTCCGACTTGTTGATTAAGTCAAGTTAATCCTAGAACTGGTCTATGACATCTTTGTTAATGAAATAATTCCAAGTCTGCTGATCTGTCTGATGTATAATGAGTATTTACTGCCCCCTGCAGGTGTAGTTGAATTTAACTTTTGATTCAAATCCACGCATTTCAAGGCACAGTTGAGCAGCATAAGATAGATTAAAAAAATAAACGAATAAAAAAATAAGATAGATATAATAATACTAACAACAACAACAATAACAATAATAATAATAAATAATAATACAGTAAGGAAATAAAGTGAGTTAGTAACGATGGAGTAAAAAACAATATATACGCAGTATATATCTTTAAAGTTCGGGTTTTTAATATCAACTTTGTATGTTTTCTAATAATATATTATATATAATGTATGATTTATGAATTCATAAATAACAGTAATATTATTATTATGTGGCAGTGTATGTTATTTTACTGGTTTACTGGTGAAGGTGTATGCAATCTTTTTCTTCTCCTTTCATCTTGTCCTCTTTTCTGGGGTTGCCACAGCGAGTCAACAATTTTCATCTCACCCTGTCCTCTGTATCAATTCTAACTCCAACTACCTCCATGTCCTCCCTCACTGCATCCATCAATCTCCTCTTTGTCTCCTACCTGGTAGCTCCATCTCTAGGATCATCCTTCTACCAAAGTATCCACTGTCCCTCCTCTGAACATGTCCAAACCATCTCAATGTCTCTTCTCTAGCTTTTTCTCCAAACCTTCCTGTCTGTGTTGTCCCTTTAATCACCTCATTCCTGATCCTGTCCATCCTTGTCTCTCCTAAAGAGAATCTCAGCATCTTCACCTCTGCCTCCTGTCCTCTGCCTGTTGCCATACATAATGGCATATTAAAAAATATACAATCAATATTTAACAATTATTTAATTTCTACAAATTCTCGTTATAAACAGTAACACTTGCATTAAAACAACTTCATAAATATTTTTCGGTAAATTTGCTTGACGAGTTTGAATATTACAACTTTTTACCGCTAGAGGGCAGTCTCTATCATATCTTGCCATCGCCATTAAACATGAACGCGAGTAACGCATCAACGGTTTCCTTTGTCTTTGGAAAAAATAATGTATCTCATATTGAGTATATATGTTTTTTCCAATATAAGATCATTTGAGACCGAAGTGGACAGAAACCTGTCTTTTAACCCGGGTTCATGTCTTTGTGACCCTGGTTGAGGCAATAAAACCTGAGTTTGGTGCCGAGACAAGATAAATGGGGATTGTTACTTGGTCATCCAGCCTTTAAGACGTGCCATAAATCATCAGGATTATCTGCCGTGACAAGTTCTAGGTGGAATTTATTTTCCAAAGTATGTTTGATTTACAATATATATCTGATATAGCTTCAATTATTCCTAATTAAAGTGCAAACCTTCCTGTCTGTGTTGTCCCTCTAATCACCTCATTCCTGTCCATCCTTGTCTCTCCTAAAGAGAATCTAAACACCATCACCACTTCCCCCTTGTCCTCTGCCTATTGCGATACAGACTGGCATATTAAAAAATATACAATCTCCTACAAACTCCTGTTATAAACAGCATCACTTGCCTTGAAACAACTTTATAAACATTTTTTGGTAAATTTGCTTGACGAGTTTGATTGTTACAGCTTTTACCGCTAGAGGACAGTCTCTATCAACTCTTGCCATCGCCATTAAACATGAACGCGAGTAACACACCAATGGTTTCCTTTGTCTTTGGGAAAAATAATGTATCTCATATTGAGTATATATGGTTTTTCCAATATAAGATCATTTGAGACCGAAGTGGACAGAAACCTGTCTTTTAACCCGGGTTCATGTCTTTGTGACCCTGGTTGAGGCAATAAAACCTGAGTTTGGTGCCGAGACAAGATAAATGGGGATTGTTACTTGGTCATCCAGCCTTTAAGACGTGCCATAAATCATCAGGATTATCTGCCGTGACAAGTTCTAGGTGGAATTTATTTTCCAAAGTATGTTTGATTTACAATATATATCTGATATAGCTTCAATTATTTCTAATTAAAGTGTATTAATGTGTTTTTCAGCCAAGTTTTGTGCTTTCATTTCTCTCCGTCCAGCTCCCAACTCATTATCTCAGTGAAATATTTTCCTGAAATAATAATAATGAAAAACAGTTCAGTGGAGTTTATACATTTACCAAAGGCAGATCCTTGAAATTAAAACAGGAACTAGGAGAGTGTGGTCCAGTTTTATTATCTTCACACAGACCTCATCAATCATCTGTTGTATCTTCATTAATTCTTAATTGAGTCTCATTGTGTGACCAAGGAATTTCACAGTCCAACCCAGACTTGAGCCAAGGTTTTGGTCACTGGTGGGCAACATTTGGACACAGGGGCCGGGTTAGGGGCAGATAGATGGGGCAGTTGTGTGAACTAAGATAAATTACATAAAATAATTTTAGCCTTTTCTACACTGTCTCTTTGTCTGTCTCTTTGTCTCTTTGTCTCTTCTACACTGCCAGGTTGCCATCAAGGTGCTCTGAGTATAGCACTATCCTGACCCACATCATTTCTTGGCAACAGACAAGCAGATGAAGATGAATGAATGATGAATGTACTAGTTTGGTGGGCCAGGTTAAGAAGCCCAACGGGCTGCGTCTGGACCCCAAGCCTTAGTTTGTGACATGACCATTGTGGAGAAAAGGCAGAAGTAGAATTAATATACAAACCAATTTCATAATGCAAAGAAGTTTGGTGGGCCAGATTACAAAAATGCATGGGCCACATCTGGCCCCCGAGCCTTAGTTTGCCCATACCTGGTTTAACCACATTCATATATATATGTAATCTTTTACAAAGTCCATTTAATCTGAGACATTTTAATGCACAGGTCATTTATGATATAGACGTAATCTGTAACGTATAACTGCTGCTTTCGGTAACGGTGGATAAGTGGTTAAGGAAGCTGACTTGGGTCTGGAGGGTTTCTGGTTCGAGACCACCAGCCACGTTACTGCTGAGGGGGCACCGGGCATGGCACCACACCCACACAATAATCACTGATCAATTTGATGTTAAATGCAGATTTTGTTGTGTGTTTGTCACAATAACAGTTTCCTTTCCTTAAATGCTTTTAAATTATATCCTGTATAATCTAATCTAATCCAAAAATATATATCCAAAATAGTGATGAGGATTATTGGTAGCAGTCAGCTCAGAGTGGTGGTTCTATTCTGCAGATGTAATGAATGCATCATGTACAGTGGGGGTCAGTAAGGCCCCAACAAAGACATTCAGCCTGCAAAGCTGATCCAAGATGGCGGACATAGGGCCCCAGTTGCAGAGCCGCCTTTTCTCACGCCTCCTCTGCCTTTCTCCCCGGTCCACGCCGCATGAGAAAAAGGTTGAAAGAGGAGCGAGGAGGTGTGTTTGGGCATGCGCAGTGGCCACTCTGCCTCTTCGGTTATCCCACTTTTGAGAATCCGGGCGTTACGTCACAGAGTCTACACACACACACACACACACTCTGGTGAGGCAGCAGCAGCAGCAGGAGGAGGAATCCACTATCTCCACTCATGCAAGCAGCAGCACGGGGAGACATCGGAGAGGAGACGAAAACGCGTTGACTTTTTCCTCGGTTTTCCCTTTTTTTCCCCCTTGGATCTCGACAGAGGAATGAGCGCAGTCTGCCCGTTGGTGTGAGAGAGAGTGTGTGCAGAGAGCACGGCAGCAGTGGCATGGTGTAGCCCCCCCAGCTCAGTGGAACACAGCCTGCACTGTGCATCATGTTCGAAAGCCGATGATCAATTAGAAATATACATGCGTGTGCTGCTGCCGCTGCTGCATTGGCCATAGCCTCTCCGGGGCTGAAGCCTCGCCTGAAGCCCCTGCTCCCCGAGAAGAGAAGCTCCGAGCGGACAATCACAGCCCAACTACCGGCGGCGGTTCGGATGAGGTGCTCGATCGCCCGGTTTGCTCGTAGAAATCCGGCCAACTTTTGCTCCATTCCTTTCTAACAGCGGTGCCACGGTCGGGCATTGGCGATGAGGTGCCTCTACTTGGGATTTATTTTGCTCTACTTGGAGACCGTGTCTCCTAACGGTGCAACCGTAGGTAAGAAGCCTGTTGTCGCCTCCTTATATTTGCATTGTGGTTCTGTCGGTATTGGACTTTTTTTCTTTCTTTCTTTCCTCTGAATCATTGTTCACAGCCGAGCATCCACGCACAGGCCTGTCTGGAGCAGAGTTGTTGTAAATTGTCCTCATAATAACAATGTGCGCTCCGGCTCCACGCTGTAGGAAAGGCATTAATCAGAGAAAGTAGCGCACAAACGAGCACTGGCCTCAGATCTGTCTGCGTTTTTTGTGAGCACCGCTCCAGACAGAATGGGCCTGAGCCTGCCTGCCTGCCTGCCTGCCTGGCTGGCTGGCTGGCTGCATGAGGATGGCAGACACTGAGCTCATTCACTGGCAGGTAAATGCTCCACCAAGCCTGGTTTACCCACTCAGATGAAATGGTCTTTGTCCAGTATTCCTGTGCATGAAATAAACCCGCTCCCAACAATCCCGCACGCATGTGCGTTTGCGTATGGCGACAGCTGATTTGCGAAAAAAAAAAAAAAAGAACCAAAAAACGTGTTGCTTTTTCTGTCCTCATAATGGGAGCTGCACGCCTGAGTTTCATATTAAACCCGCGGGAGGTGAGGACCCAGATCAGCTTTCATGTTTGTTTTCAGTGACTTGCCGCAAATGAAAACAACACTGGTTGTTTGCCTGTGGAGGTTTCATCCTAATGGCGCGGCTTGTCCAGACGTGCAGCGTCAGAAGTTGCCCAGGGAGTCACAATTTATGACTGACAGACAGGCACTGACTGTCTGTGTGTCTGTAATGAATAGTCGTGCACTTTATCCTCCCATGCCCCCGCTGCTCCGCTCTGCCTTATAGTAATAATGAGATATTATTCTTCTGACAACAATGCATGACAAACCTGTTGAGCTTTTCAGCTTCTGTCCTCCAGCAGTGCAAAAAAAAAAAAAATCTCATCTCTGGTTAAGCAAACTTCTAGCAGTCAGTGTTGGGGAAAAAAAAAACACCGTCATGAGTCATGTAATCTGAAGTTAATCTCTTAAACATATATAATATCTATAATTTGGCCTCCCAAGTCGACAGAGATTGTACATATTATGCAAAATCTTGCTCTTATATAAGGTTCATTACGGTTTTATGGAGGGTGTTCAGAGTAGAAGCTTCAGCTCGGTGTGAGTCTGAGTCTGAACGCTCCCCCCCATGTAAGTACGTAACATCTGGACACAGGAAGACCATTAATCCAACCTAGATGTAAATGCCTGGGATGGAACATAGACTTTATATAAGACGTGGATGAGACCATCTGGGTGCAAGGTGGAGTAGACTGTTGGAGTGAGTACTGGAATGAGGTCATGACCTTCTGAGTTAATATCATCAGTACGTATTTGCCTCAACGTGACGGTTCCTTGTTCTGTACCAGGGTTAGCTCCGAAACAGAGCGTGATATGGTGATTGTATAAGAACCGATTAAGACGTTATATTGACACAACGTTCATATAGGCACAAGTGGCCCAGAACCTGAGGCAGATCATTTGTCAGGGACTTGATTACGACGGAAAAACCTACAATAATCTAATGTACTTTTTATAAAATGGCATGATGCTCTGCTGAATGTCAGTGTTAGCTAGTAGTTGGTGGCTTAAACCGTGAAGTAACCTAAGTTTAAAACTTTTGGTTATTGGTTAAATCATACCATCTGAACAACTATTTAGTATCTTACGTGTACGATAGTGTTTTGGGATAGGCTAACTAGCTAAGTTTACAAAAAAAGGCAAGACACCCTATCCTTTTCTATCCATCCATCCATCTATCCACCTGTCTATCTTTCGATCCACCCGTCTATCTTTCTGTCCATCCGTCTATCTCTCGATCCACCCGTCTATCTTTCGATCCACTCGTCTATCTTTCGATCCACTCGTCTATCTTTCGATCCACTCGTCTATCTTTCGATCCACCCGTCTATCTTTCGATCCACCCGTCTATTTATCCAGCCGTCTATTGATCCACGTACCCGTGTATCTACCCGTCTATCTAGCCATCCACCCGTCTATCTATCCGTCCACCCGTCTATCTATCTATCTATCCACCCGTCTATCTTTCTATCATCTACCCGTCTATCTATCCATCCACCCGTCTATCCACCTACCCGTCTATCCATCCTTCCACCCATCCATCTGTTCATCCACCTGTCTATCTATTTCTCCACCCATCTATCTATCCATCCACCCACCCGTCTATCTATCCATCTACCGTCTATCTTACCATCCACTCGTCTATCTTTCCATCCACCTGTCTATCTATCTATCTATCTATCAAAGCTAGCATTAGCCTCTGGTTGATTCCCACCATAAGCCTTGTTCCATTTCTAATGTACAGTCCATTCTTGTCAGTGTGCGTGCGTGTGTTAGTGGATGAACCCGTCCATGCAGCTGGCTGCCTTCATATATGATGCATTATTCTGTATTTTAAAGGCGTTTCTTTGTTGAGAGTCAGACTTGTGGATTTACAGACGAGTACAATCTCCCACTTCCATCAGAATGTAACATCTGGTGACAGGGAGACCATCAATCATACTTAGATGGAGTAGAATGCTCAGCTGAGGTTGTGCTTAGCCAGATTCTTCATAGCTGGACTAACACACCCAGATAATATGTGAAAGATACCTTTGTTCCTGATGGAAACCACAACATCTGAGGTATTTAGACTTTTTCTTCTCTATGTATCGTCTATTTATTTTAAGAGATAAAGAGCAGCTACGTATTATTCTTAGAAAATAAAGCTATACAGTAATGTTTTTCTTAATATGATCAGCCAACAAATGTCATTGTTAGAGAAGACAGATTGAGATGGTTTGGACATGTTCATAGGAGGGACAGTGGTTATATTGGTAGAAGAATGATCCTAGCGATGGAGCTACCAGGTAGGAGACAAAGAGGAGATTGATGGATGCAGTGAGGGAGGACATGGAGGTAGATGGAGTTGGCACCACCTTCAACTCAACTCAACTGTTGTTTCAATCCATTAGTCAAATACTGTAGTTCCATCATTTGCGGTACTATGTAGGTTCTACGTCATCCAAGTCATTCAAACCAAAAATAGTTAATAGTCAAAAGTCGATAGTTAAAATTGTACTTTTTTTGTGGATGTGTTACCTCTTATCCAAGAGAACTGAAGAACCCTCTTGGATGAGAGGGGAAAGGTCTTAAAGAAACCTTCTACGTCCATTGGCGCTTGAAGGAACCATCTTTGGATCATTGGTGTACAAACCCAACCGTGCATATCAATGTTGGTCACCAACTGTGGATAGAAAGTGCGTTGGTGTCGACTCTAAGGCTGGTCACTTGGACTGGGTTTGTGTGTCCTACCACTGGTATACAATGTAAATTAACAAGTGGGAAGGATTTGGAGACGGCAGGGTGAGAAGGTCCCAGTTAAACATTCATCTGACCTTTTTGTTTGTTATCCATCAGTGATGCTGCGCTGAGGCTTGTTATTGTTACCGTCAAAGGTGTCGACCCTTAAAAAGACAAACTACGCTTAAGTTATATCCTTAAAAACATCTTTAAAAAAACATCGGCACATTGGAAAAAACAAATATGTGCATATTTGCGGTTTAGAAACGAATAAAAGTTTTTTTTAAATTTTCTAATTATATGTAAAAAAGTACTTGCTTTACGTGTATAAAGAAAATCGCTCAGAAAAAAATGTGGTTTTGTAAAGAAAAAAAATTTAAAAATTTAAAATTATTGTTTTAGTATATATATACAATATATACATATATATAAAAAATAGTTAGGTGTCATGTACTGTCCATCGTATTGGCCTAATATTTAAAATACCATATAAAATGCACAGAATCTCAAGGAATCACCATTTGACTTTAGAGGCGTTAACATCACAATTTTGTCTTTGTTTGTTTGAATTTTTAAAGGTGTTTTCTTGTAGATTCCTTTTGTTATAAAGAAAAAAAAAACCCAACTTCATCGTTTCCTTTTTGTTTGTCCGGTCATTTGTGCTAAATAAGATTATGGCTGGTGGACTTACTTATAGGTTCTCACCAACCTTCAGAGTTGAAAAGACTGCTGTTTGTCAAGTATTAATGTGGGTCAGAGGCTAAAGAGGCTGAATTCCTGAGGAGCCTAAACTCTGTTTGCCTGACCTTTTTATTAGGACCTTGACTATACGTTGTACTCACACGACTGTCACTGGGAACATCTGCTTGGGAAAAATAAGCATCTTCACGCAACATCAACAGATAACAGAAGTGTTCCGTCTCTTTGCTTCCAAATTGCTGACTATCCCAATTATCTGCAGATCTGTTTTTTTCTCAATCTGACTTCTCTTGTCAGAAAAAGGAGAAATAAAGAAAAAAAAACTATTAAAACTGACTACACTGCAGGGAAATGCAGTCAGTTTTACTTTTTAAAATTTCTGAAAGTTAAAGTAAAGCTCATGTGCAGGTGTTTTTGCGCTTAGGTTCTAGTCCAGTGGATGTATTTATAGTTTTGTATTAATGACAACAGCAGACGCCATGATTCTGCAGAAAGGATCAACGTCTTAGATTTTAAACTCCGCAAGAGAGGAACTCCCTGTGACTGGGAGGCAAAAGCGGGAGAACGTGAACCGTGTTGTTCCCCACATATGGAAGGCGTGAGACCGCAGATGAAAGAGAGCTTGTTAATTGAGAATAGCAGGGGGTTCACAGTAATTGGTGTTTTCTGTTAACCGCATCACTGTTTACACTCTTTAGCTCCTTAGCTCCCTCCAAAAAAAGAAACACAACAGCTTCTAACAAAACAGAAAGTGTATGTGTGTGTGTGTTTAAATGCTAAATTCATTTACTTCATCGTGGGAGATTAAAGCTGGTTACAGTGCTTTTATACTCTCCTTCCTGTTGTTAATGTGACTCAGGGTTTGGGGAAAAAAAAATGTGCCTCTGAAGGAGCAGATAAAGAATTAACAAATGAGTTTAAATGTTATGAGGAGTTGCCATGTTTTCCTGACGTCCCTGAAGTGTCTCTCAAACTGTTTTTGTGCCACGCCACATATTTTCCCATGACTTGCTAACAAACAAAAATGTGACAAAATGTAATTGCAGTGAAATATAGTAACCCTTCTTGTTTGAATATACTCACAGTGAACAAAAACCTTGGCACGTTTAGTTGAAAACAACTGTGGTATCTGGCAGGAATTGAAGAAAGATACTTTTAAAGAGCTTCTTAAACAGCATTGATTTGAATTTTCTTAGTTTTACGGACCTTGAACCAGTTCAAGGATTGAAAACTGAGAATAGCTAAAATGTGGAAAAATAATATTTGCAAAAAAAACATAAAATTTTGTTCTGGAAAAGATATACACATTTAAACAGTAATGGTAACCTGTCCATTCCAGTTTTATTTAGTTCTTTAAAAGTCTTGCGTCGCCGATAATCAAAGCCATTGATCTCCTAAAAAGTGAACGGTAGCCAGGGCTTTGACCCAGAACTTTTCGCCAGTTGGTTCGGAACAGAAACGGTATTTTTATGTTTCTGGTTTTGGGTTCCACCATGACAGTCAGACTTTTATTATTGGCTACACAGGATTTCTAAAGAGCGAAATACAACCTGTATTAACTGCTCACCAATATTTTTAGATTAACGTTTCTATTCCGGAACAAAAAAAAAGTTTCCGCTTCAGCTCCAAGCAAAATGACAAAGATTCAGTATTTTTTTTTCCTTGAAACAGTTCAAAGCCCTTGTTTTCTCAGACGGTTTATGCCACCTAGCAAAATATTTATTGCTGTAGGTCGTGAGTTTTTGGCGGCAAACGTAACAATCTTTCATGGCACAATAGTAGGTAGGAATAGGGAGCCACTGTGGTATTCAGGCCCCAGATGTGTTTGGTCCTTGGGACATTCAGATGCTTTAACACCTAGGCAGAGGTGAGAATCTCATACATGGAGATAAGATTCCAATTTTGTGGCCTGCTGCACAGTGTCAAAGCTGTTTAGTGTCACCGGAGCACCGGTGTTAGGAGTTAGACTGTGGCTAAACATAAAGTACAACATACTGTGTACTACTAATGCGGTTACTTTAATTGATTCCTTTTGTTGGACTCGCTACAGTCCAGAACTGCACCTTTGAGTTTCCATAACTGATGGAGTTGCATTTTTAGTCCAGTTAAGCTGTGTTTCCACTGCTCAGTGCCAGGTTCTTCAGGAATTCTTTTTTTAGTGAACTAATTAGCTTTGCTTACAGACGGAGAAATTCCGGTGAAGATAACACAAAAACACTCGTTTGCCTCTAATTTTCCATTGTCATTACGACAATGTTCTAATCCCTTAAAGCAGACCTGGGCAATTATTTCCACTTGCGGGCCACAGGTGCTAACATTTGTGTCCCAGGCCAAGTCAGAATCAGAAAGATTGCGTACTGTATTTACATGAACTAAGATAAATGATGAGTAAAGTATTGAGTATAAGGCGAAATGCTTTAAGCCTCTTTGAGACCATCTATTGGGGAAAGGCTGGCTTTGCTAACAATAATATAGATTTGGACAAGTTTGGCGGGCCAAATTAAAACAACAATCGGGCCTCATCTGGCCCCCGAGCCTTAGTTTGCCAATGTCTGCCCTAAAGGAAACTCTTATATCTAACCTTTCCATGAAGTGGTTTTCTGATTAACGTATAAGTTGGAGCAATGGGATGCATTTTTTTTACTAAACTCAGCGGGGCAATTTTTAGTGCTCAAAACCAAGCTGGGATTTCAACTGGCAATCCCTTTATTACCTCTTAAGCTAGGATATGGCCTGGTTATTTAACTGAAAACATGTAGGCAATTTATTTTGAAAAACAAATTCTGTTTTGGGTTTTGTACATTATCTGTAAAATAAATGTGTAAAGTTATCAGATCTGAGGTTATCTGGTTCTTGTCGTGGAAATCCCCTGAGATGCTTCACCCTTTTTTTTTTGAGCAATGTCTAAATAACCTTCTCTTCAAATGAAAGTGAGACAATAATTTCTGCAAATTGTTTGAGAGTTCCCCTTAATGTTTATCTCAACTTCCTGTGAAAGAGTGACAGCCTTCTTTTGTCTGCATCACTCTGTAGCTCTACTTAACCTTGAACATCTTCAATCCATTGACGCTCACACGGAGACTTCTGTCATTGAAATCTTCTTGGAGTTGCTGCTGCTAAAAAATCCATATACGTATGTGTTAACAGATGGAGGGATGGATGGATGGATGGATGGAGTAAATGTCGGTATTTCCTTGTCTGATCATGTCAGGCTCAGACATGCTCTGTGACTCAGAACATTTCATCAAGATTGCAGGGAATTCAGGTTGACCTTGATTGTGTCTTTCCAACTGCGCTGCAATAAAAAAACCACATGTTCTTTTGTTTATGGCTTCTTTGATTAAAATCTGCAGTGGATTTAAGTCTTTGACGCTGGTCTGGTTGTAAATGCTGTCATTTTCAAAGCATTGGAGAAAATATGAATAATTCATTCACCCATTTACCCTGTGGACACATGGAGCCATTTCCCAGTTGCCATTTGGAAAAGGGTGGAGTGTTGATCGGCGGTCCGTTACAAAACCAAATTAGCCGTATTTCCCCTCATGGTGTCAGACCTAAGAAGGTTCTGGCTTTCAGCTGCTCCCTGTTTGTCAGCCATAGTGCGAAGACTTCCGGGGGAACTCATCCAAAGAAGGTGGAAACAGATGATTTGTAACAGCAGAGCAGACTTGTAATGTGTTGAGATGTGGAGGAGATAACTAGGCTTTTCTGATGACATCATCATTGTCCTTTGAGAGTGCCTTAGGAATTCATTAATTATACTGAGAAGAAATTAGAGGATCATGTAAAAAAAAAAAGTACTTTATTAACCCCCAGGAGAGAATTGTTGCTGTTACAGCTGCTCTTGTTATCGCATATTCAGAAATAAAGAGGCTTATGCTGTGTTATCTACAGTGTACCCCTTATATACTGTATATATTAGCAAATATTAAGACGTATTTAAAACAAAAACAGAGTATAACAAGTACTGTATATTCATCGTGAAGTGGAAATGTGAGTTTATTCTCCACTAAATCAAACTTTCTACAGTAAATTAGTCTGTTGTCCTATTAAGCCAAATCGTAAGTTGCAGCAACATCAGGACTGAGGTGATTAGAGGGACAACACAGACAAGAAGGTTTGGAGAAAAAAGCTAGAGAAGACAGATTGAGATGGTTTGGACATGTTCAGAGGAGTGGAGACATTGGTAGAAGAATGATCCTAGAATTGGAGCTACCAGGTAGGAGACAAAGAAGAGATTGATGGATGCAGTGAGGGAGGACATGGAGGTAGTTGGAGTTAGAGTAGAAGATACAGAGGACAGAGGGAGATGGGGATTGTTGACTCGCTGTGGCAACCCCTGAAAAAAGGGGACAAGCCAAAAGGAAAAGAAGAAGTATGTTGCAGCAACAGCAATATTGTGCTGATTGCTCAATAAAGATCCTCAAGATTAAATCACATTTTTGTACTTGGTTGTAGCCTAGTAAAATCTCAACATCACAAACCCCTTTTTAATGCTCTGTGTTGAAATTAATGGATCTTTAAAGCTCGGTTAAGTTTTAATCTACTTTTATATATAGTTTAATTAAAACAAACTCTGAAAACGTTTCCTGGTTTGTAATTCAGCTCAGGTTGTGAACCACAGAGCAAGTGTGAACACGTCCTTAGATAACACCTTCTGCCCATTGTAGTGACCATCAGTCACATCGGTCCCTCAGTGGTGGTCTTTTACTGCCCTGGCCTGTGACATCCTCCCAACCTCGCCGGGTTACCTCCAGGTCAGAGCTGCCGCTTTCCGTTGTGCCGTGTAACAAAACACCGGGCTCAAAGGCACAAGAAACACTTCAGACATTCAGGCCTCTTCATTGTGCGCTGTGTTCTGGGTAAAGATCCACTTCCTGGCATTGGGGGAGACATAACCAAGAAGCTTGTTTTCACTATGTACCCACGGAACAGTGACTTTATTGAAGAGCTTAATTTACTGGCTGCAGTATTGGCCGGGGGACCGTCTTACATAGCACACATAGTTTTCTGCGCACTTACACATGGAAGTGCTTTACACTCTTGAGCCTCCTATATCACCATCACCACATTTTACATATTAAAGGCTCAAGTAGAAAAAAAAACTCTCTTCCTCTTTAATACTAAATATGGCGAAAAAATGTGCGAGTAACGTTTCCTTTTTCCTGCCCGTGGTCCTTGTTTGGCGTGAGGTCTTCGCTTTGAAATCCTGTTGAAATGAGTGCAGAGAAATCACTTCGAACTTGACCTGTGGGGGTCTAATTACAGGCTGAAGTCTGTTTCTTTTCCCCCTGCACTCAACGAACACTCAGGAGGATTTAAGTCTTTTATTGATGGACCGCGAAAGAAAGAAGCCTAGGTCACTGCTAGCTGTTAGCAAGTTAGTGAAATGAAAAGCATTTGGCTACTTTGCAGGCAACAACTTTCCCTATATCTGCAGGTTTTGTCAAGCCTTTTATTGTTGCCATTAGTAAGGACTAACCTGAAACCTGGTGATGCGGAACATAAACCGACAAAAACAAGAACTGCAGAATCATGCGAGGTATCAGGATGGCAGGAACCAGATGATACCGATCACATTTCCCATCAATAAGTAGTGCGGTATTACCAATGAATGTATGTCGACGTACATGGTGCGGTAGTACTACAGTACTATGTTGATCTAATCAGAAGATCATAAACTCTCTGATTAAGGGACACTGACGGACCAAGGTTCCAGTCCCAGAGATGCAAAATACTCAATGGCGCTTTCTTTGGCAGCCTTTTTGGGCTGCAAAGCACTTTCCCCCATTGTGGCTATGAAGACTAACACATACGTGACCTATTATTTTAATCCAAGGTTTCTAATGACCCAGAAACCACCACTGATGCTAGTATTCCCTCATAGCTCCACTTGCTACAAAAATACTATGCAATACCTGTGCCGTTACTCAGAAAATATTCTAGTCCTTGTTTTGAATTGTTGCAATAAATCTGAACAGGGTTTTTCTTATTGTGATATTATCGTCCCAGGTTTACTGACAGGGTTGGTATTGTGGTCTCGGGTCAGTGTCAGGAGTTTAGGAACGTCTAATCCTTTCTGAAGACGGGTTGCATTTGGGGAAGACCATAAACCGGACCACATGGATCCTTGAAGTATCTTCTAATTTGGGTTGTTTGAACAGATCTGAGTGGAGTTTTAAAGGTTCAGGCATGTACTTGGCAGTGTTAAAATAACCTGGATTTACTAAAATATGCAGTAGATGATTTGCTGATGTACATGCAGGTCTTGACAATGGTCGTGTGGACGGATGTTTGACAGGAAGTGTAGCAGTGGAGTAAGACCAAAAATGAGCGCACTTCCCTACCTTAGAAATATAAAAAAAAGTTTTGTCTTTCTTTCTATTCTTGTTGCCTTTCAGTAACAGATTGTCCTTTTGAGGGAAAGCTGTACACATGACATCAATTAGAAGGTCCTGGAATGTGCCGCATGGATCTGGAGTTGATTTGTAGAGCACGGATGGCCAGATTGAAGAAGACAGATCGCAGAGAGGTGGAAAGGGGAGGAGGGAGGTTAGCCGGTGTTGAGACCCAGCTGGTGATGGTGTCTGGAGGCCTCACGTTGCTCTGCTCTCAAAACTGATGCCACAAAACCATTTACTTCTAATCCCATCCTCGTCCTTCCCACAGAGTTTCCCTCTGGTGTTTCAAGATTGTTTTACCAAGTTTTTAGGGTTACATAAGAAGACTTACAAAAACCCAAATCCAACCTTGAGGATGAAAGAGAGTCCTTGAAGAGGGTTGGTGCTGCTTGTCTGTATATAAGGGGAATCTGTCTAAGAACGCCCTGTACATTTGTGTAGTAGCCTCTGAGCGCTGTTTACACAACTTGGAGTTCCAGTGGCCCTTGGAAATAAAGTGTGTGCTTCATTCAAGAGGCCGAATGTTCTCAGTCAAACCATGTCAACCTAATGGAGAATCACCTCCCTCACATAGTGTGGGGGTTGGAAGGGTTGCAGAGAGGTAGGGATACCCAGTCATTTATAACAATGTGTGTATGTTAACCTGGGGTGTCAATATTTGCTCAAGTGTGGTCCGATAGTTTATCAAATTTTCGGTCGGTGTTGGCCTCCACGTTGGAGCCCTTATCTAAACTGGGTCATGGCTGGAACTGGCAAAACCTTTTGTGGAGGCAAACTAACATGTTTGTTTAGAGAAGACCATTACAGCGGGGTAACAGGTCTACGAAGACTTACAGGCATTCATATCATGGAGAAGGTTTAAGAGTTCTGTAGACAACTCAAGATTAACTCTTAAAGTTGGGGGCCTAGTGGTTAGGGAAGCAGACTTGGATTCGCTAGGCCCACGGTTTGAATCCCCCTACCGCCAAGTTAACGCTGAGGTACCCTGTGCATGCTCCCAAGCGTTGGGTTAAATGCAGAGGCATAATTTCCTCCCAAGGAAAAAATGTGTCACCTCTTATCCAAGTGGGGCATGGAGGTCTAGTGGTTAAGGAACTGGCCTTGGGTCTGGTTGGTTCCAGGTTTGAATCTACCAACTGCCAGGTTACCACGAACTATCCAAAGCCATCGTCCCAACTCATTGGCACTCGAAGCTGTTCACTTGGGTGATGGGTTAACTGCAGAGATCACATCAATGTGCGAGAGATATTAATATTAATATTAATATGGTCCGCAGTGGTGGCCCAGTGGTTAAGGAAGGGCACTTGGGTCTTCAGGGCTTCAGGTTCGAATCCACCAGTTGCCATGGTTCCCACTAAGGTGCTCTGATCATAGCAACGTCCAGACCCACATGACTTCTTGTGGGCTCACCACCCACAGGAAGGCTCACAATATGGTACAATGTGATTTGGGCGGTGCCAGCTGCCCCATGCGACCCGGCAACTAACAAGCAGAAGAAAATGAATGAATGAATGAATACTGATATGTACTTTTTGGTACACGTTTTTGACTGTGTAAAGTCTCCTTCTAAAATCTTTATTTGACAAATAGTTTGATGTCAATTCTTTCAAGATGTCTTTACCCTTGATGATTGGACAACGTGCCAACCGCAATTTATCATTTTTCAAAAATCAAAAGCAACTCATAGTCGTTATTTATTATTTTAAAGTGTGACTTCCTCGCTCCCCAGTGGGATTTCCTACTCTTCAAAGTCAGTGCTGGTGATCAGAGAGCGGAAAACATGTCGAGAATTAATAAAACCACTGTTTACAGTTGGGCCGAACCCAACCCGACTTAAAATAAGGGCGTCCTTCATTTCCTTCTGCAGACAAAAAGCAGTCAAAGTTTTTTTGTTTTCTGACATCTTGGCCTAATTTGGCCTCCATAACTTGTCAGCATCTTGGCAGTTAATGTGGGCCTTATTGGGCTGAATTAACAATTCACATCTCTGTCTGAGATATTTAAAGAGGGCTTTGAAAGAGGACAAGTGAGAAGGAAATATGCCAGGATTTCCCGCAACATCTAATCCTGCCTCTGCCACGACCTAATTAAGCTTGAAGGTTCCGTCTCCGCGGTCACTTCATGCTGGTGTGCAAAGTAATGATAAAATTAGAAACCGCAATGTTTTATTTACAGTTTTACGCTCACTCATAGGCACCGACTGACTCAGCCCTGCTGCTTCACTCAGGCTCCAGAGTGACTGAGAGGAAGCGTCACACGGCTAGGGCTTTCTGTGAGTACGCACATGGCAGCGGCAGTAAATCAGTACCTTTACGTGTACAGTTAAGTTGAGCGTCTGTTGTAACTCGACTGGGTCATTTCATTTAACAGCTCTCCTTGTCTGAATTTACAGGCGCAGAAGGGGAATCAATTTATGTGTAGAATTATACCGTTGCGCGCCACAGTTCGTCCCCTTTTGCCTCATTTTGGCCTGTGGTTGTCGTACCATTTTGGGTCAAGCTGTTGGCAAGTTAGTTGGTGGTAGAAAAACAAATCTGAAGACTCCAAAGACTTGACTTTACTTGTTTATTTGTACCCGTCTTATGGAACCCATTTTCTTCTGTGGTTTTGGTGTTATATGAGGGCAGATTGCAACACCATTTGATCTTAAAAGTGCCAAAAATGCAAATGTTCATTTTTTCCCCGTTCCAGCTATTCACAGATTTCTCCCTGGCTTTAATTTGTACCATAAACTGGAAACGATCACAGAGAATTACATCATCTATCAAAATCCTTAAATTTAAATGCATTCCAGTACCAGCCGGAAAACAACATGTTCGCCTCAGAGAAATATACATTGCCTTTGTTGCTGCTGTTGCTGCTACAAACAAAGTCATCTGAGGTCAGGCTTCAAACAAACACAGAAAATATTTGAGAAAAAAAGGATTTTACTTGAAATAATTGAACGCCATCCCAGTATTGATACAGTTATTTTCAAACCCTTAAGTATTTCAACTAGGAATAAACCAAAGACCTGGGCTGCAGTTTGTTACTATAGATATATGTACAGATAATGATAAAATATATGTTGTAAAAGTGCTGCTTTAGGTTAATAATTAAAGATTTTTCTGCAGCAGGTCATGAGACTGTTTGTTGTCATAGTCTTAATTTAAAATAATACTTTATAAGATTGTAGAAAAATAATTAAGATGAAAAAAAAATATATATCCCATGTGTCAAACTCAAGGCCCGGGGCCAAACGTGGCGCGCCAATTAATTTTGTATGGCCCGTAGAAGCTTGCAAAGGATTGTGTAATGTCTCCGCAGGAAAGTTTGTGAACCTGATGGGACAAAACGTCACAGCATTGGACAATATTTCTTGGTTATGTAACTAACTGTTACTAATTAACTATAGTAACATTCATTAATAGGATATGGACTAGTCTCTATAGCTCTACAGTCTTCAATTTACAACCAACCCTTTGAAGAAACTGTATTGTTGATGTGGCGCCACCTGTAAAAACTAGTTGGACATCACCTGGTATGTATGTCCATAGACTTTGGTGAAGGTTGTGTAGAGACAAAATATTTTTATTCTCATAAACAACATTTTTTTCCACTGTTTGATCAAATGCTACGACTATTTTTAAAATTCTAGTCCTTGTCAAACTAGGTCATTGGGTTTGTTTTTATTTTATTCATAATTTCATCTAAACACACAGATGTATGTGTTTGTTTAGGGACTAAACCTAAATAAGGACTAAATACACAAACATTCATTACCATGATAAGGGTAGCGAGACAATACTTAGCTGAACTGAAGGACCCAAAACACAGCGGCCTGTAGCCATGGTGAGCTCTGCCTGGTACAGCGCCATCTAACTCTTTCTTCAGTCTTATGTTATTTAACACCCACTCTGTCTCGTGGCACCTCATTCTACTGGATCACTTGAATTTTGTTTTGTAAGCTGCGGCCCTGTCATCTGCCCGTCAAAATCAAAAGGTCCATTTTTCTCTTAACCTCCTCAAATATCAAGGTCTTGTTCAAATAAAGGATGAGCTGTGACCCGATCCCTCAAACTCTTTAGCCTCTAATTGTATTTACAACAACATGACACTCAGTCTTGGTGTTGGACGTACACATGCACTTCGCCATCACATGAGAAAGGGACCGGGGTCTGAACACTTTTGTCTCCACAGTCAAAGGAGATCTGGTTGCGATGACACTCTAGCCTCATGCTCTCTTGTGATTTCAGTCACATCCAAGCCCCCTTGCGGTGCACCCCCCACTGCCCACCCCAAACACCTCTCTGCCTGCCAAGTACTTAGGAAGGCGAGTCATCCAGGACGAACGAGGGCTCAGTCCCTGTGGAGAATCACAATGAGTCCTTCAAAATTGTCCTTCCCAGATCTTTGCTGCACAACAAGGCAGAAAGTACAACTGCCTTTGGATTGGGGTATTGATTTTGGTCCCTCTGTAACAGCCGCTAGAAATATTAAATTTCAATTGTTACGCCTTTCCTGGATATATCCCTGGGCTTGACTTTGTGATGTGCAATGAATCATAATTTTGCGAGTTTGGAAATAGACGAGTTACTGTTTGTTTGAGATAGAGATCGGCAAGTCCAGAGGAGGGACAGCGGTTATATTGGTAGAAGAATGATCCTAGAGATGGAGCTACCTGGTAGGAGACAAAGAGGAGATTGATGGATGCAGTGAGGGAGGACATGGAGGTAGTTGGAGACAGAGTAGAAGATACAGAGGACAAGGTGAGATGGATAAGGAAGATTCGTTGTGGCAACAGCTAAAAATTGGACAAGAATTTTACAAAGACACCTTCGTCCCTTTTCCATAAAGACTCTCTATTATACCTCCACATATTGAAGCTATGTACCAGGATTTCTCATGTTGAAGCTATGTACCAGGAAATGAGAGGTAACATGTCTTCTCCAGGACAGTCTGTTGGTGTAATCTGGAAGTTTTGTAGCATTAAAATGAATTCTAGTTTGTGTTAAGCCAACACGGCCAACAAGTAAGCAACAAAGAGACAATCCTTAACAAAGACGCTGGCAATTTTATTAATTATAGCCAATGAATCATGTAGAGATGGAGCTACCAGGTAAAAAACGAAGAAAAGGCCAAAGAGGAGATTGATGGATGCAGTGAGGGAGGACATGGAGTTAGTTGGAGTTAGTGAAGAAGATACAGAGGACAGGGTGGGTTAGAAAATGTTGACTCTGAAAAAGGGACAAGTCGAAAGAAGATTTAAGGCTATGTCCCAGGATTTTGCAGAGGGATCAAGAGGTGAAAAGTCTTCATTAATAAAGTCTGCTGGTCTGATCCGGAATACTTTAGGATTAGAAGGAATTCCCGTTAACTTTGTTGTTGACAGTTGCCCATTCCCAATGCAAGAGATGGAGCTACCAGGTAGGAGAAAAGAGGAGATTGATGGAGTAGAGTAGAAGATACAGAGGACAGGGGGAGATGGAAAATGTTGATTTTCTATCTATGATTTTCTATGATTTTATATATGATATGATATCTATGATTTTCTTAAAATTATAGAGAAATAAGCTAATAAAGCTAATAAATAAATATCACTTGATCAAAACTGTCAATGTCAATGTATTTGTATGGATTATTGTCATTTTCGTTGAGAAGTTCTAGGTTGGCAGGAAATAAGAATCCGTATCCTATCAAGTCACACCTTTTTGATTTTGTTGCCACTCTCATTGCAAGATTTTAAAAACAACCCAACAACAAAACCTGAAACAGAACTTATGTAACATCTCCACATACGTTCTGTAACCTGGAGAAAGCAAACCACAACCACAGTTTGACGCCTGAAGAGGGGAGCGTGAAAATAATGCCGCCCTTTTGTAATCGGATGACGACATGTTCATGTCCGTCAGCGGTGAATAGGTGTAGGTGGAGATAGCGCCGGAGCAGGGCCTACTGTATGGTGTGAAAGTACTCAGTCATGTCAGCAGTATCACACAGCTGATGGGTCCGAAGCGTTTCTGTGGTACACCTCAACAATCCGTGCTGACTCCGTGCCCAGAAGTACAGCACTCTGCAGTTTCCCATGGTCGGACGGAGGTTGAATGTTCACTTATGTCTATGCCATGACACATGAAAGAGCCTCTGTGGTGAGCAATGAAAAAACACCTTCGGAGTAGGAATAAAATGCTTGTACGCAGAGAAGAAACAACAAACAAACCAGCGCTAAAAGGCAAACCTGTCGCAGAGATTTTTTTTTTTTCCCTGAGTAGTTTGTTTGTGGGTCATTTTATACAGAAACATCATTGTAAACTCGCACTGACCCTTGAATGTTGCTTTACCTCTTGAGTTTCAGTCCTGGTTGGTAGAAACTGGAAATTTCCTACATCAGAAACAAGTTTTCCCGCTGAGCTTGTTAATGCGGCCCGCCAACTTTGTCCAAATTAAATAATTTATTTGTATTATTATATATACCTGCAATGAATGTGGTTCTCCAGTAGATGACGTGAGAAAGGCTATTATTATTATTAAAAAAAATGTAGCGTTTTAG
>JAFBJS010057592.1:315223-369685 GCA_016785265.1 Paraplagusia blochii
TTATTCATTCATTGATCTTCTTCTACTTGTCCGTTGCCGGCTGCAGCTGGTGGATTCGAACCTCAAGCCCTGCGGACCCAAGTCTGCTTCCTTGACCACTGGGCCACCACTACCGATTTTTGTTGATATTGATGTAAAATTTTTTACCACGGCTTCACAGTTAATGGAATAGCCGCCAGCAAAAAGTCACTGGTTGGATCAAGCATGGGCAAACTAAGGCCCGGGGACCAGATGCGGCCCGTTGAGCTTGTTAATGCGGCCCGCCAACTTTGTCCAAATTAAATAATTTATTTGTATTATTATATATATACCTTACTGGTTCCCAGTAGATGACGTCAGAAAGGCTATTATTATTATTATTAATACAAATGTTGCATTTTAGGTTTTATACATGAGTTTTAAATGCCATTCATCTTACTTCAACGAACGCTCCATCTTTTTGCTTTTTCGCTCGGCCCACGTGTCCAATTCTGTGACACATTGTGGTCCACGAGTCAAAAGGTTAGCCCACTGGGTTAGATGGTCTTTCTGTATGTGCTAGAAGTGACAAAATCCATGATATTGAGATATTTTAGGAACATTTCGCTTCGGGCCATTACTAATTTTTTTAACCTGTTCTCTTGTGATTTTTTTTTTTTCTTTTTTAGCTCCCAAAACAGAAGATAATCCCAAAACCTGCAGCCCTAAGCAGTTTGTATGCAAGGACCAGGTGACCTGCATCTCCAAAGGCTGGCGCTGTGACGGTGAAAAGGACTGTCCAGATGGCTCAGATGAATCACCTGATATCTGTGAGTAGGCTTTCATTGAGGTGTGAGGTGTTAAATGGGATTGACCAGTTTTAAATCTGTCATTTTACCACCACGTCCATGCTAATCTTAATTAAAATCCCCCGTCTGCACGGGTTTCGGAAAAAGAACGGCAGCGCGCGCGGCTCAGACACTTTAATTCATGCCAAAATAAGAGGATGGCTTATGCCCTGATCTGAGGAGGCCACAGGCTCACAGTGTGTGCTCTGGCTGCTCCGCTGAGTTATAGCTCTAATTATGTGGCCATGTTTAGTCTGAATGTTCAGAGATGTGTCTGTTCCTGTCTGGACTCTGGTTGGATCTACAGCGTCCCAGAGAGTCCCAGCTCCTCTCTCTTGTGTTTGTTTCCCATTTCCACTATTCCATCCATAAACTCTCTCTGCTAAAAGCCTCCCCTCTGTTTATGTGCAGGCACTAATAGTGATTTTACTGTCTGACTCTGCCACACCTCACATCTGTCCCGCTGCCACCAACTCTCACAATTGTCTGGCCTGCAGAGACAGGCAGCTGACACCAGCATGAATCAAAGTTGTTGTTGTCGTCGTCGTTGCCTCAATATGTCAGTATTGTGTTACCTAAAGGTTAGGTTTAATTGAAGCTAAGGGAAATTATAAACATGTGACTTGACAGCCGTGCCTGTTGCTACACTTGAGTCTACACTGGTGATGCCAACTTTCCCTAAATGGTACCTGCCAAAGCTCAGTTCACATTTCTGTGTGAACCCAATTAAATTAAGACAAAAATTCTTTCCTTTTTCCTGGAGTGTCCAGAAAGTTTCCTGCAATGCAGTCGTTATAGGGCCATGAATTGACGGCAGGCAAATAAATAAAATCAGTATCTTAAAAACAACTGCAATTACGGATAATTTGTGTTGAATTTGACAAATATGATGCCCAAAACTATTGGCGTTTGACATAACGTTTAGTTTCGGGCCAAATGTTTGACTCACGGGCCACAATTGGTCCTAAAATTGGACACAAGGACCAAGTCCACAGCAAAAAGATGCATCGTTTGTTTTAATTCAGATAAATGGCATGTAAATTCACGTATAAAACCTAAAATCCTACATTTCTAATACTTTTTATGACTGGAAAAATGCATTATTACAGGCAAAAGGCAGAAGTTTAATGATACTATAAATACATTTCTTAATTTGTAAATGGTTTGTGGGCCGCATTAAGAGAATAAACAGGCCACATCTAGCCCCCAAGCCTTAGTTTGCCCTTGCCTGATTTAATTTTAATGTTTAAAAAAGGAAAATCTGTGAAAAAGTACATGAATCTTTATTAAATGTGTTTTTATTTATTGATTTTTGCCCTGGATAGATGCTAATGCCAATAAAGAATTTAATATAGTATAAATATTACTGCCTTGAACCCAAATGACAGATAGTGATGAAAAAGTTTGATTTCTTTAGGGAAAAAGTCTCCTTAAATCTGTTTAATCCTATATTTTACTATGCAATGCCTGTAGTTTAAAGATAAACAAATATGACAATGAATCAACAACGGTTAGATAAAAATAATAAGTAAGTCAGGAGAAATAAAAATACTGTAAAAACAGCTTTTTATTATACAATACCATTGCTGCGTTACTGTTGTTTATGCAAAATAAAAAACTAAATATGAGCTGTCATTAGAAACCCAGTCAAGAAACGTAAGAAACATTTGGTAATATTATAAAGAAAATCTAATTGTACTCAGTGTTTCTGTAAATACCGATTACTGTTTATACTTTTGCGTGAACATGCACAATGTGGATGGCTTTTATAGCGGCATATGCGCCTATAATTTCCACATTATCTGTAGTTTGAGTTAATTGCTAAGTACAGGCTTCTTTGAAAAAGAGAGATTTGACACAGCTTAAACCTTTTTCGGCTTATTTTCCTGCTCTCTCCTTCCTGTGGATTGTTTTTGCTTTTTCCTCTTTTCTCGGTGTGGGATCGGCCCACGGTCTGGCCCAGCTGTATATCACACTGTCACCAGGCAGGCAGTGGGTGTAGCCGAGACTGGGGCAGGTTTCTTAACTCCTCTCTGTGGCGTGTAGGAATAATACTTTTTAGGTCTTTAGAAACGGCGTCTTTGAGATTCTAAAGGTGTTCTCCAGCCCAGGCAGGATCTTTGATCAGCACTTCCAGTGCCATTGTTAGAAGAAAGTGTATTATTTGGTATTCTCCTGCCTGCAGGTCTAAATGCCTGTCATTTCCAAACCATTCACTTGGGCTGTAATTATGTTGAGCAGCTAAAGACAGGCATCTGCCACAGCGGTGCTGGTGTAACCATGCATCAAATTAGGCCGTGATATGACTGGAGATGGTCCTGCAGTATCAGCACCTCCAAATCTGTGGACCGCTGAACCAGAGTGTGTCTGAACATGAGATGTAGAAGTAAATACATACGCTGTAGCTGTGCATGTCTTGACACCTGGGAGGACATCCTCAGACGCACCACCTGTGCCCCTCCCTTATATGGCCCTTAGTTAGGAGTCAGATAGCCATCAGCCGGCTGCCTGTCTGCAGGTGTGACCCTGTCGTCCTCTCCTGGCTACTGCACTAACCCGCCTCCTCCTTCACTCTATTGCTTTAACAAGTCATTTCACCTCACTTATGTAAAGGCTCAAGGCTCAGGAAGTGGTTGACATCTGCCTGTAGGGCAAGAGTTCATGTTTTATTTGTCCCAACAATACTGTTCCGTGCCGTGGAGAAGCCGGTTCTTATGTTCCTTGAGTTGTTAGGCTGTCTGTTGACAGGAACCAGGAGCAGGATATTGGTTTTGTGTCTCTGGGTGTATGTGCGATGCTTGAAAAACTGTCAGTACTGTATAGTATCTAATCCTGCTGTGAGAGTAATGTTGGAGGGAAATATTTTTTAATTCTTTATTGTCTTCAGGGTGGTTTTAACTTTAGTCAAGGATTTTTTTTTTGCCTCACTTGGTCAAATGGTATAAAAGGGTTCAAGATAATCTTCCATGCTTTGATACCAATTATCAATTAACTTGTGGCATGAATTTGTGTTCCAACCAATAAAACAACAAAAACATACAATACAAAGAACAGTGGTGGAACATGGTTTTAGACCTTACACCAGGGGACACCAACATGTTGCCCGAGACCACCTGGTAGCACCCATGGTGTACCAAAGGTGCCTCCAGAAAAAAAGGAAGGAAAGCAAACTACCACTACCACTACACGCAACAAAATTTCATCTCTGTATTTAAGCCATCACCAAAGTGAACAGTGGGCAGCTTTGACTTCCCAGGGACGGTGCTATGCTCAGTGGACCTCAGTGGTAACTTGACAGTAGGGGGATTCCAACAACCCTCTGGACCCCAGTTCAGTTCCCCCACTAACCCATAAAAAGGGTTAAAAGTGTTCTGTTCTTGTGCTTTTTGAGCAGAGGTTACAACTACAATGACATTCTAATGGCTTCAATCATGATGGTCAATAGAGTGGTCAATATTGTCTATATAGTGGTCACTATTGTAGATCTGTATCACACAAGTAGCTCTTCCTTTTACTGAGTGTCCTTGAAGTGGCTCTGTGTTTCAAAAATGTTGGTGATCCCAGACTTACTCTGACTTAAATACTATCACGAAATATTTGTGCCAAAATCTTTTGTTTCAAAAACTATGGCTGCATTACAAAGATATGAATAAGTGCAAATTCTATTTTGTTAAATTTATTGTTTTCAAGAAAAAGGAAACAAAATTCATGTCAGTTCTCAACATAGTCAGTAAAAAAGCCAACAAGCTGTTCAAGTTGTTCAAAACTGAAAAATAATGAATCACACTATAAATTTTTTATGTAGTACTTCTGGCATCAACATGCACTAGAACTCTAAGGATTGTCCGAAAAAACGTTTTCCACCACAGTAAGTTGTTCCCAACTTACTTGCTAACAGCAAAAATTGGAAAAATCTCAGTTACTAACACTTGACTATGTCTTGAAATGCATTTAAGGCATAGAGTATTTGCTGCTGGTGATGATTAAAAAAAGTAAGAAACATGTTTTTTTTATATATAATTACGACTGCACTTTGTTAGTAAACATTTTTCCTAAGGCGTTGTTTCTTCTTCAAAGACTCGTGGTAATCCCAGGATTTTTCAGAACTGCTGTTCTTCACTTTGTGTCTGCACTTTTTAATCACTGTGAGTTGGGTGGGCAGTTGGAATCGGGTTTTGGCATCTGAGATCTGCTTAGCTCATAATTAGGTCCTCGCCTGTTGACAGCCGTAGCTTTAATTGTCCAACTCTTACAGCACTTCCACGGGGCTGCTGTTAAAAATAAAAGTGCTGCGTCACAACTTGCACGCTATTTTGCAGTTGTGTTTGAACGGTGCTGTAAAGAACACTGACCGCCTGTCTGTAGCCTGAAATCTGCGTGCAATTATGATTCATTATTGGGGTCGAGCCGCGAAGGGGAGCAGATGTCGGAGCCCCGATGGTGTAAGTACTTTCTCCACCATGAGAAGTCCTCGCCATGACGGAATCTCTCCGGAACACCAACAACCTTATGCAACTGCAGCCTGCTAATTCTTATAGACTTTCTGGTCCCTTGCTTTTGCATGAAAATGTCTGCGGGAGGAATTCCAAGTAGGGGGTCGAAATGCTCTCTCAGACTTGCAAATAAACTTCCTTTCACCTCCCATTCAGCTTTGATTCGGGGGAGGAAAATGAGCTGATAACTTAAATTTGTTAACACTTGCAAATAGCAGACAACTCCCCGTGCTCTCGATGTCAGGGTTTTCTTCACGGTGGGCCTGTAAACGCAGTACGCTGAGAAATGTATTTGTTTTCTGAGGTGATGCTTAAAAAAGTAATTTTTAGGGGATAAACCTGGAATGCAGTCTCATAATGGAACTGCGAGACCTACAGCTGAGGAGGCTAGAAATATTTCAAGTAAGTTGACCCAGACATTCACCATGTGCGATGGAAACCCTGATGGATTCAAACCTGAAGCCTTGTGGCCCCAAGTCCGCTTCCCTAACCACTGCACCACCACTGTCACATGACACATGACATAAAATGAGAGAAAAGTGTTTTGTAGTTTTGAATGATGGAAGACAGGACAGGATAGGACAGGACAGGACAGGACAAGACAGGACAAGACAAGACAGGGTTTGAGCGGAGATGGTGCCATGCTCAGTGGACCTCAGTCCTAACCTGGCAGTTGGTGGATTCGAACTTGGAACCCTGCGGACCCCAGTCTGGTCTCTTAACCACTAGGCCACCACTTCCCCAACCCAAGTAAACCTATATCCCTTGGTTTGTCCATAGAGGGTAATGTTAAGATTGAGTTATCATCTTCAAGCAGCTTCCTGGACCTGCTGTGGGCCACACAACAAGGTCATCTGTCCAATCCCGTGCCCGTGAGCCTCCCCTCTGAACGTTCAGCTGCCTTTGTCTGACAGATCTGATGGTCATGCTCCAAAAGCCTCTCCAGGACATCCAGGAAGAGCCAACTCCAGACACGGTGGTGGTAGAACGGAAGATCGGAGGAATGGAGGGAAGGGAGGTTCTTAAAGATGGGGGTAAAAAAGCCTTTGTGTTGTAGAAAATGAGCAGATTAGCATTTAAGCTCAGCAGGGAAATGGAAGTAGTTCTGTAAGACTCTGATCCTCTTTCTATTGAAAAGACCTTTTACAGTAGCATTTGGGAGAGAGCTTTTCAAGGCCTGTAATCAGTCATGTCGCTGTAGTTGCAGGGGGGCAACAGGCAGGGACACGAGGGTGGGAGGGGGGGGACTGTGGAGACAGTGGGTGACACAGTGTTTCCACAGAGGAAGGAAAAAAGCCCGGTAAATCCCTGTGGTCTGTGTCCCTGAGCCCTCCTCACCGTCCTATCAACAGACAGAGAACACAAGGCTTTCTCACGCCACACAGGCACCACTTGCAGTTCTCTGCTGTCTCCTCCATGCCCCGTCTCCCACCTAACTACTTCTGTCCTTCTGTCTCTTTGTCATAGCAGGCATAAGATGTGACTTTGCTGTCTTCAGTCTCATTTCTGTTCCTCATATCTGATCTCTTTTGGCTAATTTTATTGTTCTTTGCTGTTGCTTTCACTAAAGGGGAATACATTAGTTCTGTAAAGGTCGGACCTTCGTATAGTGGCAACACAATCCGATCCGGGATCTGGGTATCTTAAATCGTTGATCATAGGTCTAACATGCTTCCTTGAATCCTTGAATCCTCGAAAATTAAATAATCACAAATGTCAAATTCAGATGCAACAGGGTTTGTGGGCGTTTACTGCTTAGTTGTGAAAATTGGGCAGTTGGCAGCCTACTGGTTAAAGAAGCAGATTTTTTGTCTGCAAGGGCCCTGGTTCGAATCCCCCTGTTGCCAAGTTACCGTTGAGCATGATGGGAAGGGAGTGGTAGAACCCATCACTTAGGTAAAGGTAATGGGTTAAAGGCAGACGCATTATTTCTTGAAGGATACTCTTGAAGGATACTCCACAAGAGTTCTAAAAATAAAATAATGATAATTGGGAAAAAATACTGCATTAATAACCAGGGTTATCATCGTTGACGAAAACTAACGAAAACTGAAAACGATCACTGAAAAAAACTCTTCGTTAACTGAAACTAACTAAAACGATCATTAAATAAAAAAAACTATAACTAACTAAAACGAAAATGTGTCCTAACAAAACTAACTGAAATTAGAAATTAACTACCCTTCGTTTTCGTCTTTGTTCGAACCTCGCAGAAAACTAAAATTAAACTAATTGGCTAAAAGGCAAAACTAACTAAAACGAAACTACACTGAAAAATCCACAACTACTATAACCCTGTTAATAACTTACTTGCCAACAGCTAACATAATTAAAATATGTCTATTTCCATGTAACATGTCACATGCAAGGAGTTTCCCCTCTGTATGATTAAGAATTTAATTTAAATATTGAAAATATGTTAAGTATAAACTTATTACAATTGTAAAGTCAAAAAGTGAAAGGTTGCGGAGCATTGGCAGAACTAAAGTCTGAGTTGGCTAACATTTATGAAATGTTACTCATATTATAGGAGGGATGACGGTGTGTTTTTGTTTTAAAGTTGGGGGCGGGGCGTGGGCAGCGTTCATAATACTGACAGCAGAGGGAAAGAAACTGTTCTTGTGGTTTGAGGTTCAAATCCAGATGAACAACAGCCTCACGTCAAACAAAGACAAAGTCCAGTTCAGTAGTTTCTTAAAGAATAAATTTAGTCAAACACGTAGTCCAGCTTGTCTGAGTTGTCAAGGAAAATGTCCTGACACAGCACTGTGGCGCTGTTGTCATTTTTAAAGTAAAAGCTGTGCCAACGAGGCCTTTCACGGTTGCCTTATTAGCACCACCATGTGCTAAGACTATATGCGGCTGTAAAGTGTGAGGCTGGGGGATTGGGTCAGTGGGCCGGACGGCCTGTCATTCTGGAAAACATATTCATTGGAGTTGACAGCAAACTTTATGGAAGTCACTCAGGGGCTGCCATGAAACCCAGAGAGCAGGAAGAAAAGGAAGCTTTTATGCGCTGGACAAAGGATCGACAGGGGATCCAAATTTAAGGTCATTGCATAACTGAGGAGCGGGGGATGGTTGTCCAGAGGTGCTGAGGGGAAGCACTTTCAGGGAGGCCATCCTCACGTTCCACCGCTAATACCCGACACTCAAATGTCGGGTATGGAGGTTCGATTCTATTGAAAAAAAGGGATTATTTCTATATTGTGATTTTGGGAAATCGTAAAGTCCGAGAGACCATTGTAGCCTTTATGACTAACGTTATTATTGCAAAAATTTAAGCTATTCTTGAGTTCTGTCTTGTTAATGAGCTTTTTTTGCTTTTAAATAAATGAATTTGAATGTGAATTTTACATCAAAAAATATAACACTTAACAATAAGTTGTGCTTATTGCGATATATACGCAATACGATATGTAACTTAATCTTCTTATTCGTTACTGGTGCACACGGCCACTCCACCACTGCCACCCAAATCACACTGCACCATACTACAAGCCTTCTTGCGGAATATTGATAAACAGTCAAGGAACAAAAATACTAGACCATCCTACAGTTTTCTACAATTTCTTGTTCATTTTACAAAAAATACATTTGTCTGGACAAATATATACATAACAAAAAAAAATCACTTAAGTTCTTACATCAATAACTATGACATTGTGCTGACAAAAACAGTACTTTTAGGCATTCCGTGTTTATCGTATTCTTCAGGTGACAACATTTAGTAGAATCATGCTTTAAAATGAAGAAAAATGAATTAAAACAAGGTTGGACTAATTTTCCATTTTTTTCCATGACTGAATGTCCAAAGGACTTTTAAATGTGATTCTCATTACTTTGGGTCATGATATCTAAAAAGTTTAGTTGTCATCAACTGGACTTCTTCATGGATTTGAAAGACATTTCATTCCTCAACTGAGGAACTTCATCAGTTTCGGGTTGATGTCAGAGGAAACTCTAGTAGCTCTACTCCTCTGGACCACTCTCTTCTCCACTTTGGTGATGAAGGGAATAGATTTCCATGTTCAATCCAGGCCAGTAGATGAGTGATGAGCCAATGAGCCTGCACCAGGTTGTCTAGACCTTTTTTTTTCATTTTTACCCATACAGTGAGAAAATGAACCAAATTAAATACATGATTTCAGTTTCCTGGTATTCCCCACCCAATCAGACCTAGTCCACCAGACTGCCCTGGTGTTAAAGCTCTTAATCATTGCCCCAAGTGTTACGGGAGTTGGTTGGCATTTGGGTTTTTCCTTTTCTAACTTGATAATATCATTCTTCTTAAAAAAAACTTGCAGGCTGTAGACAAAGCAAACTCATTCTGATGTCACTGCTATCTGATCTGCTCAAACAGTTTAGTTCCATAATATAATTATGCCCACTTCGCCCTCTCATCGACGCAAGACTTGTAATTTCCCCTCTATTCTCTGCATGTTATCCACTCCAGTGCCAAGTGTCTCCCATTGTTCTCAGTTTCACTGCTGTCTCCGGGGCTGTCAAACTCCAGCGAGGGCCGGTGAAACTCTAGAGTAGAGCGTCATGTTCCACGATACTGAAACAACGTCGAGTCTAAAACTCTTCATCACCTGAACAGCAACAAAGGGAAATTTATATTTTTAGAAACGTTGTTTCTCGTCACCGCATCTTATTTGGTGGTTAGAAGGATAAGGTTTCGGACATGGATCTGGTGAAATAAAACGGATCACATGATGGCGATAGAGAGTCACACTTCCATGGGTTTTTTACTAACTTAATATTTATGGTTTTATTTGCTGTTTGACTGGATTGTAAGGTTGAATCAGGACTGTATACAGCAACAAAGACAGACAGACAGACATGGTTGTACTGTATTGGTACAAGAATGTTAGAGATGGAGCTACTAGGTAGGAGACAAAGAGGAGATTGACGGATGTATTGACAGAGGACATGGAGGTAGTTATATACAGAGGACAGGGTGAGATTGAAATTGTTGACTCGCCGTAGCAACCCCTGAAAAAGGGACAAGCCGAAAGGAAAAGGAAGATGGATGTCAAAATTAACACCTCAATTGTCAAATTAAAGAGAGCTAATTTATCTAGATTACTCATGACATATATTCCCAATCTCTATAAACATGAGTAATCCATAGCAACATATTTAATACCAATTATCCCACTGAAGGAAAATGTTGAGATTATACATTTCTCAGTCATAGAGAAACCCATTCCTTCAAAACCACATTTCCCTCGTATGGATAAATGTCCTGTCCAGTCCTCACAGCATCCGTCAAGTGATTTGTTATTCAGATCCGGCCAATATAAACGGAATTTAAAGTAAATTCACATAAATCTTCCACAGCGGGCCTTTAAACTGTTGACTAACTGTTGGCTGGGATGACTGTGGTGCAGCCTGGACTCCCTCGGTTGTTTAGGAAGTAGAATGTAAATGAAGCTTTAGAGGCCTGCGCTGGAGGAGGGCTGCTAATATGCGAGCTTCCCCCAGATGGGAAAAGCTTCCTTCTGAGCCAAATCTATTAGAGTCTAATACCTCGGTCTGAATGTGGCCCATTTTCCACTGGGGCAGCTGTGGTCGGATCACTGTGGAAGCAGTTGTCACCTTAAGGCACTTGTTCGAGTTGAATTACCAGGTTATATTTCCTGTAATGTGTGTGGAGATGGATCTCAATAGTTGGTCGAGGGGACTATACAGGACTGTCTTTTATTTACGACATAAAGGCAAATGTTTCACCTATATATTCCATATACCTTGGGTGAATAAACCTTTGCTTTGTTACTTTTAAGGTAAAATAAATATTGTTAAAATTGATCCAACAACAAAGACAAGAGATTCTGATATTATACGACTGAAACATAAAAAAAATCTAGATTTATTTGCAGTAATTACACAATTCGCATATCACAGAACAAATTGCATGTTAGTCAAACACAGCTGTACTTATTTTTTTTTTTTTTTTTAGTTTGTTTATCTTGCCATTGTGGTTCAATAAACTATCCAAGTTCTGCCTAATGCAAGTCAAACAATTCTAAGAAGAGTCTCAAACTCAAATAAGTTGAGGGCCTCCACCCACACTATCACTTCCCGTTAGCTTTCAGTGTTTAATACAAAAACAATAATAAAAAAAATCAGTTTCCCATAGATTCTGTGTAATACAACACTGAACCAGAAGGAGGCTGTGGATCAGGGTTTTGAGAACTAAAGGATTTACCATAAAATGTGGAGAACAAATCTATAAAATATTATTAGAAATTCCACTTTCAAATCAAGGTGTGGGCCGCAAAATATCGCTCCACGGGCTGAAATTGGACCACGCCCCACAAGTTGGAAAAGATTCTGAGCCTCAACAGGGTAAATACACTTCATCGGTTTTGACTGAGTAAAGAGATATACAGCGTTAGATCTGTTTTCAGACCCATTTTTATGGTTGAGGAACATTCTGATATATATATATTTTTTTTTTAGAGATAAATTCAATTCAATTGGTGATATCGGATTGATGTTATTGTATATGACATATTAGAACAAGTAGAGGCCCATGCATGATTTGGCTAAAGTTGGCTGTATATCTATCAGGTCATCACCTAAGCTATTCCAAGGACTTCAGCCTGTTCTCCCCAGACAGCTAGCGCTGAAATCTTTAAAGACTCCCAGTGGATGAAAGCAAAAACAGAGGACATCGTCCCTGCATTCCGTCTGCCTTAGCTCCTTAATATTCCGACAGCAGAGGACTTTGTGAATGTGAGGTTCTGAGGTAGGCATCTGCAACGGGTTTGCACCGCAGGCTGCACATATGCAGATATCATGCACAGCAAGCTCCTGGCAGCTCCACGCATGAGCCACAGAAGTCTACACATTGTTTCCTGTAGAGGAGGGTGAACTTTCTTTCCTCTGCTGCTAGTGTTTTTCTAAAATGGGTCAGCAGATGTTGGAGAGCAGTAGAGAGAGACAGAGAGAGAGAGAGAAGTTGGAGAAGGAGGAGGAAAAGAAGAGAGGAATGAACAGCCAAAGCAAACTGTTTGCTCTGTGCTACGGGCTGAGAGGAGAATGGGAGGAGAGTGGGAGAACGATCTACTGGACTGTTCTGTTCTGATGCCACTCACAAACAAAGCAATGTTTTTTTGTTTTTTTTTTGGAACAGTGAACGTCCTAATCTGTCCCCCCTGAACACATTCAATGTATTTGTCCTTCTCCAGAATGAACCAACTGAAGTTACGCAACAGTGCTGAACATTTCAGTTCCAAAAAACGTGACAAATCCTTGAATTGTGACTTTGTTTCCCAAAAACCTGACGACAAGTTGACTTGGTTAGAGCTTTTCTTACCGCAGTGAAGTGGTCATGACCAAAGTGCAGTCATGAACTCCACACCAGAGCAGCATGTAAAAAAAAGGCTTGTCCATGTAAATATAACTCGGGGTTTTCTATGATTTCTGCTGCCATTGCAGGGGATATTATAACTTGAATTTGGTCGACGTTTACCCTTTTGACTCTTTCTTGGTTCACTTGGTTTTTGGGGGTTTTGTTTAAGATTTTTGTGTGCTAAATCGGATCCCTTTTTTGCTGTCGATGTTTTTTGACTTGGTTTTAGTTTTTTGGTTTTTTTTTTTCAATCACACTAGATTTAACATCATAACTCCTGAGCAGCTTGTTTGGTATTTTGGATAGGAATTTAGATTAAGTATTTGAGATTACGTTTTTGGCAACCGATTACTAAATTTTAAGCATTTGAGTAGTGTTTAGGCTACTTTCAATTACCGTAATTTCCGGACTATAAGCCGCAACTTTTGTCACACAATTTCAACCCTGTGGCTTATGCAGAGATGCGGCTAATGTATGCATTTTTTCTAACTGCTAGAGCGGAAAAGGTAAGAGTGAGACAGGTGGTGTTGAGAAAGACGCAAGTCACAGCCGCCAATGAACACCATAGAAGAAGAAGAAGTTTAACGTAACGTAACGCACTTTGTCCATGAATAAAATTAGCATAAACTGACCCTCATCATGGAAAATGCAAAAAGAATGCAGCACATGCGGCTTATAGTCAGGTGCGAGTTATGTATGTACAACATTTTTCTTCTTTAAAAAAATTTATTGGGTGTGGCTTATAGTCTGGTGCAGCTTATATTGAGGAATTTACGGTACTTTATTACTTTTTTTTAATATCATTAATTGAATTCAGTAGAGCAGTGGTGGCTCAGTGGATAAGGAAGCGGACTTGGGTATGCAAGGCTTCAGGTTCGAATCCACCAGCTGCCAGGTTTCCACTGAGGTGCTCTGAGGCTAGCACCATCCTGACCCACATAATTCTTCTGGGCTCACCACCCACAGGAAGGCTCACAATATGGTGCAATGTGATTTGGGTGGAGCCAGCTGCCCCTGCGACCCAGCAACAGACAAGCAGATAAGGATGAATGAATGAATTAGAAATATACATTTACAAAGCTTGTCATATACTTGTATAAATGTATTTCATTTGCTTTCTTGCTTTCCTTCCCATAATTCCAATAATCTAAATCTAAATAATAATTTGAAACCTAATGACATGACAGCTCGAAGATTGCGTCTCATTACGACACTACACACAAATGCACTCAAATGCATAGGAAGAGTTAGAATATATATATATGACACACACAAATGAACACAACAGTAGCACACACCCAATGTAGTTATCTGAAGGCACAGAGCAGCTCCCATAAAAAAGTACATCTAGTGATTGTGCAGATGTCAGCACTGACACCACAGAGCAGAAGATGGAAGCAGCCTCATCTGATAAGTTTTCTTTTATACCATTTGGATGGTTTAGTCTGTTCCAACCTGTATGTCTGAGGAGAAAAATCACTGAAAGAAAAACACAAGGGAGCAGCTAGGGTTGCAGACAAAACACAACGTTGAAGATGTTTGCATCAGCTTTTTTCCCCCCAGTGGTTTTTCTCTCCATTATGTTCTTTTTAGTCACATGAACTTAGCATTGACTGTTCGGAGCAGAAAAGACTGTGGAAGAGACGTGAAGAATAGATTGAAGGCAGGATGGAACAACTGGAGAAAAGAGTCAGGAGTGATCTGTGATAGAAGAGGGTCAGCTAAGGTGAAGTGAAAGGATGGATTAGAGACACTAGGAATAGGTAGAAGACAGGAGACAGAGACGGAGGTGGAGGAGTTAAAGATGCTGAGGTTCTCTTTAGGAGAGACAAGGATGGACCGGATCAGGAATGAGGTGATTAAAGGGACAACACAGACAGGAAGGTTTAGAGAAAAAGCTAGAGAAGACAGATTGAGATGGTTTGGACATGTTCAGGGGAGGCACAGTGAAGACATTGGTAGAAGAATGATCCTAGAGATGGAGCTACCAGGTAGGAGACAAAGAGGAGATTGATGGATGCAGTGAGGGAGGACATGGAGGTAGTTGGAGTCAGAGTAGAAGATACAGAGGACACAGGGAGATGTAAAATATTGACTGGCAACCCCAGAAAAAGCTGAAAGGAAAAGAAGAAGAAATTTCCTTTCTAGTGCTCCCAGTTTCCCAGCTGTAAAAAAAGATACAATTTCTTATCAGCTTGTTATTAAATGATTTGAAATATACGTAGCTAAATCTTTGGTTCCTTTAAAAAAAGATGCATAATTTGTGTGTGAAACGACGGCGAGAAGCCTGTTTTACGATACAGTATACATCACATAGTAAAAAATAATTCACACATGGTCTCTGTAGAAGTCAGTGGCAGCTTCTTAACTCTGGGCTCATTTATAGCCGCTGTGACAGGTTGCCCTCCTCCTCCGTTATCTCGCATGATTGATGTGACTTAACCTCATCTGAACTCATGAAGGCTTTACCTCAAGCTCTTATCCCAAGATGGAAAGGGAATCTGTAACAGCTTGTCAGAGAAAGGAATTGTCCTATGTCGTCCATATAAGAAAGCATTTAAATCGTTAAATTGTTGTTTTGTTTCTATTTATTAATAAAATATGGCCTCATCATTGTCTTCATGACCTCTTATGGTAACATTAACGTGTGTTCTTTGTGTTCCAGGCACACACAACAGAGTGAACCAGTGTCCTGTCAACGAACACGGCTGCCTGGACGTGGATGTGTGTTTACATATGAGTAAACTGTGTGACGGAGTCCGCGACTGCACCGACGGCTGGGACGAGGGGCCTCACTGCAGAGGTAATAAACTAACAGAAGCAGGCAAACATCCTTTTTATGGCTTCAGTTTTTCCTTACAACTCATGTGTAACAGATGGCACCATCACTTTGCCCCCACCCAACCTCCCATTCTGCCACACACAGACAAGAGAGCTGCCCTTTTTTTTTGTAGGACAGTATTCTCAGGCAGGCGGTGCAGAGGACTGCAGTCTGGTGTCTTCTTCTCTGGTTGCTGCTAATAACGATGGCTTTAATAGTTATGTTGGTTTTGTGTTATTTAGGTTGGTGATTAGAAGTGAACTTAAAGATTACTGGGGATTTGTGTTGAGTAGGAATTTGTTGAAAGAAACTGCACATACAAGGATTATTCCAATAGTTACTGGGTAAGAACGTGTTCATATCAGGGCTTTGAACCCGAAAAGGAAATGAAAACCAGAAACTTTTGGCATTTTTGGCCAGTTTTATTTCGTTTGGTTTCCTTAAAAAACTCCTGTGTACCCTACAATCATTGGTCTCCTAAGAAGTCTATGGTGTCCTACAATGACCCAGTGGGTGGACCATCAAACTATATGGTGAGGATTGACTACCAACTATAAAGAGGTCAATATTGTAGTTTGTCAATATGGAAAATGCTGGTTTAAGACATAACTTCAATATATTTGTCCAAGTTAATGATGGGCTGGTCAGCATTAAATATTCCAAATGGGTAGAAATCAACACTATGTCTAGTTTTGTAGAGTGCAAACAAACGAATTCTTTATATTTGCCAGTTATTGTGAGTTGATATCTATCTATCTATCTATATTTTTGGCCAGTTTTATTTCGTTTGGTTTCCTTAAAAAACTCCTGTGTACCCTACAATCATTGGTCTCCTAAGAAGTCTATGGTGTCCTACAATGACCCAGTGGGTGGACCATCAAACTATATGGTGAGGATTGACTACCAACTATAAAGAGGTCAATATTGTAGTTTGTCAATATGGAAAATGCTGGTTTAAGACATAACTTCAATATATTTGTCCAAGTTAATGATGGGCTGGTCAGCATTAAATATTCCAAATGGGTAGAAATCAACACTATGTCTAGTTTTGTAGAGTGTGAATTCTTTATATTTGCCAGTTATTGTGAGTTGATATAGTTAATATCTATCTATCTATCTATCTATCTATCTATCTATCTATCTATCTATCTATCTATCTATCTATCTATCTATCTATCTATAAGAGGCATATATATATGGGGCATGGCAGGGTTAGCTGCTCAGCTGCATCAGGGAGAGGTGAGTGGCGATGCTTAAACTACAGTTTCTGTTTGTAACCAATTCTGGTTCAAAGCACTGTTTTATTTTAATATAAGTTGGTAAATTTATTATTGAGTGTAATTTTCTGAGCCTTTTACTTCACAATCCTCTAACACGTTAGCACGAATGCTATTAGCCGTTAGCGCAAGAGCTAAACCAGCTTTTACTTAAGTATTTTGTTGCAGTTAGTGCTACAAAATATCGGTAGGCAGCAACAAAATGTAATATCTTTAATAAACAAAAATAAATAACAAATTTAAATGGTCATATTAGAGAGAAACTTGAGAGAGAAACTCAGAGAGTATTCTTAAGTGTAGCCTTAGCTGCAGCCCTGCTAAAAACGAGGAATGGAGTGGTATATAGGGCTTTTTAATTATTATTACAGTCATTTGGAGAATTGTTATTAATATTTTTATCATGTGAACATGTTATTTACTGTGTTGAATGTTTAAAGGTGAGATTACTTTATAGCTCAGAGTTTTGATTCATGGGAAATACATCAGAAACCACGCTCAGTGCAGTTGTACGTTAAACTGCAAATACCACAAATTGTGAGAACAGATTGAGCAATGAATGGACCACAGAACAAACTAACGTTGCAACATCTCTAATTCCTATAAAAACAACTTAGTTTCTCTCTGGTTCTCCTCCTTTGTCTGCCCCTTTAATGAGCCTCTCTGCTCTGGTTTGTGTAGTTACAGTGCCATGTTTCTTTACAGGGGGAAAAAAAAAGCAATTAATTTATCAATCAGCTCAACTGTGGGAATGTTTCCCCAGTTTCTCTGGTAAACAAAGAGCGGCGAGGCTTCATTTTGAAGAAGAAGCTCATCCATGTGTTAATTAGTGACTGCAGAAGAATTAGAGATGGAGGATATTAGCTCCGTCGTGTTGGTCTTTGTGGCAGCAGACAAAGGAGCAAACAGTGACTGCCTTCTGAGGAGTGTCTCAGTATTCAGTGACTCAGCAAGGCGGTCCTCAGATAAAGCTGTCTGCCACTCTGCCTGTTTTATAGCCGCGATAAGTCGAGCAGCAATTCCGTGTGCCGTCTTGATTTATTTTCCTTTCCTGGAACAAGAAATCACTTTATCAAAATGTAAAAATGGGTCTGGCTCCCTTGGAGGACTCTGATTATAATGATTTGACACTTGTCAGTTAGTTGAGGTACTTATACTGCAGTTATGCAGAAGTGATGTAATGTTTATCACTTACCGTATTCCGTCCCTGCTTCCAGTAATCTATAAATGAGTCAAAAAAATAAATGATCCAATCTTAATCATTTTAATTAGATTAAAATAAGAGATAGTCATTCTGATCAGATTGATGAAAATGAGTTGTCCTTTTTTATGCATTTATTATGTAGACCAGTATTCCTTGGCAAAATGTAATGTTGTAAATATTTGTATTCCTGATGAAAAAACAATTGACCACAACTTTACATTATCTGATGAAGAGAATCATTGAAAAAACATTTGCCGCTTCAATGGAAAACAACGACAACTTTATAAGGAAATTATAGATATCACCAGAGTTGATATTGATTGTTGAGGGGAAATAAATTATGTTACATCTACTTTCTTTATTCCTTTATTATTCTTCTACTAGTTAAAAACCTAGCACTCAAAACAGGAAAAACAGAGGAATTAGACCCAGCAAAGGAAAACTAGGGCCTGGGGGCCAAATGTGGATTATTTTGCTTTTTAATTTGACCTGCTTAAGTTTTCCAAAACACATAATATACATTATATGATTTGGAAAACACCACTGCACACAACGAAATGTCATCTCTGAATTTAAGCCACCGGGCATGCTCAGTGGACCTCAGTTGTAGCCTGGCAGTTGGTGTATTTGAAATTGGAATACTCCTTAACCACTAGGCCACCACTGCCCCAATACTTCTACCGTTTCAATATAAAGTTTCATTCCTTGATTAAATGACATTGAAAAGTTGCCCATACCTAAATTACAGATTGTATAGAAAAACAGTAATGATCACATGATCACTTTTATAGAAGACGTTACACTATACTGCAACGACGTCATCCCTTCAAAACGAGCACCAGCTGCTAACCAGGACATAGGTCCAGCTGTCCTCTGTAGATCAATGTTAAGACACACCTCAATACACACACCTAGGTTCTACAAGTTCATGTGTGTGTATATAACACACCCAAACAATGACTTCCCAGTCACAAACACACACCCCTAAAACACTCTATGGCCCTCACACACAAACACATGGCCAGTGTGAGTCCAGCAGATTTGGCATTGCTGTTTGCAGGCTCTCCTCTCCTCTCCTGAGTGGACGGCCTGGTCTTTCACAGGCTTCCTAGTGTGTGCTTGTACAAACTGCAGCAGGGTTGTGCATGTGTACCTGGCTGTGCACGTCTGAAAGCAGACTTTGTCAGTCAGTCTGTTCATATAAATCTGCTGAAGTTGTTGACAAGAGTGTTTATAAAACTGGGTGTAGCTGGTCGGGTCAGGGATACATTTGATATGGTTTTTACATCATTCTTCTCCATTTACACAGAGTGGATCAGAGGGCACCGCCCACTGTCCCAGAAACATTAAATAAAATGGTTTAAACGTTCCAGTTGACATAGGGTGTGGAATGTCGGAAAATAATTGTACAAAAGTCACTTTGAATGATATCACTTTTTTTATTGCACCAATTGTATTATCAGATATGTAAGCGAAAAACTAAACAATGTAAAGCTTCATTGAAAAATGATGATACAACAGGTATTTTTTTTATTAATTTAGTAGTAGTAGTAGCAGTAGTAGTAGTAGTAGTAGCAGCAGCAGCAGCAGCAGCAGCAGTGGTACTACTAGTAACAGAAGTATTTGTAGTAGCAATAGTAGCATCAGCAGCAGTAGTAGTAGCAGCGGCAGTACCAGTAGTAGCAGCAGCAGTAGTACTAGTAAGTTTAATAGTAGTGCTAGCCGTTTTAGTAGTAGTTCTAGGAGACGTAGCAGTGGAAGCAGTAGTAGCAGCAGTAATAGTAGCTGCAATATTAGCTGTAATAGCAGTCATTGTAGTAGTAACAGCAGTAGTAGTAGTAACAACAGGATTATTAGTAGCAGCAGCAGTAGTTGCAATAGTAGTAGCACTAGTAGTACTAGCAGAGCAGCAGTGGTAGTCGTAGTACTGGAAGTAGTGACAGTGTCAGCTGTAGCAGCAGCAGCAGTAGTAGTAGAAGTAGCAGCAGTAGTAGTAGCAGTAACAACAGAAGTACCAGCAGTAGTAGTGGTACTACTAGTAGCCAATGTATTAGTAGTAGCAATAGTAGCATCAGTAGTAGTAGTAGTAGCAGCAGTATCAGTAGTTGTAGCAGCAGTAGTACTAGTAACTAGTGAGTAGCAGTACTATTGCTAGCAGCAGTATAAGTAACAGCAGTAGCAGCATTTGCAGTTGTAGTAGTAACAGTAGAAACAGTAGTAGTAGTAGTAGTCGCAGTAGTTTATGTCAAATGTATCTTTACATTTATACAGTAGTTCAGCTGTGAGCCTGCTGTTTGGTGATACTCAGCTCTTTGGTTTTGCTGGTCTAACTTCAAATCTTTGACATCTTGTGGTCCAAACTCAAACCAGTCCACAGTCAATGTTCCAGGTCTAAATGTGAACAGGCCTGTGCAACTAAACATAGTAGTTACTGACAGCTGACGGTTATGTTGTTGTCTTTTGGTTGTGAGCCGGTTCTACTCATTTATACCAACCCCCGGCTTTCCCTCTTATTTTGAGGGTGACCGGGGTCTCTACAGGGGGGAGATCTTAGGTCTTAGACCTGCCTCCCTCTGAGGTTCCTGATTGATGTGAATTTTCAAGGAATGCATGGTAGTCTTCTGGCTGGCTGTGTTTGTCGTCGTACAAGTAGTGTGATGCTATTGTTTATGTATGAAGTGGTCTTTGTTGTCCTTCATGTCCCACCAAATGGGGAATGAGATTCTGTTATAGCCTTAATAGAAATTCACTGTTGGAATGTCCGTATTTTTATCTTTATGCATGACACACCCTCCACCTGGACGAGTTTATTGGCCCGTCTTAGTTTGTCTTGCGCGATAAGACTTGGTTTATTGCCATCCCTTTATGGATGGCACAGACTTTTTAGAACAAACACAATCTCCTTTACTTAAAATTTGGCTTCCGATGAGGAATATTCCTGGAATATTTGTGTACCTCAACCATGTCCACTATCCTGTATGTTTGGGAGACCTGTTGCCAGATTGTGGGTACTTGGTGTGTGTATTTGTACATTTTTGGAGGGTTGGATTTAGGGCGGTGGGGACAGCGTGCTGCCACTGTTTGGCTGCTACTGTTTGCTCATTACTCAAGCTCCTGCCGGGGTTGTGTTTGCTAATGGTTACTTTGCCCCCTTTGACTACAGGGCCTGCAAAAGATGGCCACTATGTAAACGCTATGAATTTTCAAGCCTTTTTCGCCTACATTACCTGAATGTACACGTAATCATTTTCATCTTTTAATTGGCTTGCTCAACAGTACTTGCTTTTTACAAGAGTAAAACTTGTGCCTTTGCTCTGCAACATGAAGGTACAAATCTAGTACAAATTGACAAATGTTGGTACAAGAATTTACTTTCATGTTTTATTTTATCTTCAAGAACAACATACTTGAATGAATCAATAAAAGAGGTTTGATTTGTACCATCAATGTCCAGATCTAAGTTTGTGTACCATGAAAAATAACAAATACCATGAAGCACTTGAGACTAAAATGTGCCCAGTCAATGTGTTTAGAACAGGGTCTCAAAGTCACCGCCCGTGGAAGGATATTTTGCGACCCCCACCTTGATGAAAGTTGAATTTATGATAATATTTTATAGGATTGTTCTCCATATTAAACCCCAGGTTTAGAATTATATGAACAATTCCAGAACTTCTTAAAGTTTACTGTTTTAGACCACTGGTACAATCATCTGATGGTTGGTATCTGGCTTCCTTGAACAAGATAGAGACTAAAACACAGTTGGACCAGGTCTTAATCAAGTTAATATCCAAAGTGGCCTTCTCTGTAGTTTTGGTTCAGAGAATTGGGAAGACTCTGGAATAAGTCTTCCCAATTCTAGAATAATAGAATAATAGAACATCTTATAGTAAACATGCTTCATGATATGCTATATTTTATCTGTTTATATCATGGAGGGTTTGATGCGTAAGATGGGAACCATGCAGAGAAACATGTTCCTATCAGCTACAGGTAGAGGACATGGACATGTGTGGACACGTTCCCAAAGAGTGAGAGCGCAGAGGTAGGAATTTACCTCTTTGAAAATGTCACTGAGTGCAGGAGAATCTCTTTGCGAAGTGATTGTTTTGGATAATTTTTGGTTCAATTACGTTTTCTAGATGTCATATAGATAAAGACAGGATTTATTTTTGTTCTGCCGTGTTTTTGGTTAAACAAAAAAAGGGAAGTGATTTCAAGGCGGTTGATGGATAAGTGGACTAATTCTTTTTAAGATGAGGGGTTTGAGAAATCACTCAGTCATAACAAGTTTGTTACGTAACACAACCATGAGCCTCTGACACCGCCTTGTCTCTGCCTCATTCAGCTGGGCTTTCCCTGCCGCACCAACCATCAGCCTCATGATGGGATTTCAGGGGAAGATGTCAACTTAAATACACGTCTGTGTTCCAGTAGTGGACAGGTGCCAAGACTAGTTTCCATCTTTTTGTTCCTGTTGGCAGATTTTCCTCTCTGTTTCATTGTCTTTTTCTTCTGAACACCCTTTACAACTGTGTGTGTCCCCCCTTTTATGTACAACACTGATGCACCAGCTGTGGTCTGAGACCAGAGCAGCGTCATTGGGGCCTAACTATAACTGAAATTACGGCTGTAAAGAGAGTGAAGTGAGCATTCACTGGCTTTAGTAGCAAAATCAGTATAATATTATGTATATAAAGAAAAATGTAACAGTTGACAAAATTATTAAAATGTAAAATTTAAATTGATGAATTAGACAGCTTTTTATATAACAACGTCGCTATTTTTTTTTTCAATATTTCATTATATTTTGCTTTATGCCTAGTATATTTTCTAGTATATTTATATTTATATTTTGTACTATATGTTACTGTCTGTGTGTATATGCTACACAGTGCGATAGTGTTTATATATATTGTTAGTGTTGTTGGTGTTTATATACATATATGTTAGTGTTTATATATATTTATATATATATAAAAATACATATATTATATGTTAGTGTTTATATATACAGTATATATTTATTTGTACCATGTGCGTATGTGTGTATGTAAATATGAGTATATATGTTAATACACACGTATATATACATATGTACATAAGATATGTGTAGTGAGTAGACGTGGGTGGGAGTGTATATGTGTATTTGCATATCCAGAACCAATTTACTGTATAGAAATGTAGTGTTTAACTTACATGTATGTATGTGCATATATACAGTATGTTTATATGTGGTTTATACGATTTGTAAATTTTCATATGTAATAAAGGAAAGACAACAATACTGACTTAAATCAGTAATACTGGCATAGTAAAATATATTTAAGTTACTTTATCTCTTGATCCAAGCAGAATAAATGAAATTCTGCGTTGTTGGACTTGTACCAATGTAGTGTCCCGGTACCAGTGGAATACCCCTGGGTACTAAATGGATCAAAATGACCTTGAGTGAGGGTGGATTTGAGGGTGTTTTAGCTCAGTAGCTGCCTTTGGTCACTCACAGTGTGAGGCTTGCTGAATGGATTCGATATGGGCCACACTGTTTGCTGGGGGGACTCTTCCTTTCACTGGGGCCTCAACAAAAGGGTCATTGTGGTCCAGAGTGCCAAAGCCTTTGTATAATAAGCCCTTCTCTGCCTGGCTCTCCTCTGCTCACAGCCATGCTGTCACCAACTACTGTATGTTTAATGTGTCTGCTCTTCTCTTTTTTCCCTACTGGAATCCTCTTGTCAGTTATTTTAATCATTTCCCGATCTCTTTTTAAGATAAATTTTATACTTTCAAAACAGCGTAATCACAGCCGTGTTACATAACAGCGTTGGCTCCTGGAGTTTTGTTGTTGCAGCTGTTGAGAAGCTTCAAAGTGCCTCGTGTTTGATACATGGCAGAGCAGCAGCACAAAGATACAGGCCTGTCATACAGTGTTTCATGCCAGCGTCTTAATGCAGAGATGAAATCTTGCAGGGTGGAGAGAGGGAAGCGGTGACAAAGGGACAGTGATGTAAAGAGACAAAGAGAATGTTGTTGAATTAATGAGCGCTGACCCTCATCATTAGCGCCATCATCTGATTCTCACGTATTATATTTTCGCTGCTGAGCTTCAGGGCAGTGAGCTGAGTAAGTTCAACTATATATAAATATTATAATGACCACAGCCATATGGAGTGACCATCAGCCATATGGAGTGACCATCACTGGCTTCCCATAATACTCATCAGAAGTCACTCCAGTTGGACACATCACATCACATGACCTGTCATATTTGAGCACAAAACTTGTGAATTTATTTAGTAGTTTTTCTTTATTTATTGTACTTTTCTTTTGTAAAATGTGCTAAAAATACTTCTTCACATACCTAATATTTATTATTCTTTAATTTACAATTTTTTATTTTTTCAATTTTTAATGTTTATTTTTTGTTCATTTCTTTGTCTTGTAATTAAACAACAGGTCTGGTAGCAACAGCTACTTCAATACACAGGTGTCAAACTCAGGCCCGGGGGCCATATTTGGCCCGCAGTGTGATAATATTTGGCCAGCGAGATTGCCGCAAGAACACTATAGTTGGTCCCCCTATATGCAGCCCTTATATACTGGCAGAATTTGTAGTGTTAACGAAGTATACTCTTTGTTATAATACATACTTAACTTAACTTAAGACTTAAATTATAAGGAATTTTTGAAAGACAACAGTAAAGAAACATAATAAAGAGGGATAATACTCAACAAATACTGCGGGTGTGTATTTCATTTTAATTTCATGTGTTAATAGTACTTGGCTTTTTTTGGCTGGTATATGTTCATTGTTTTTATATAAATATTTATAATACTTTGATATCTGGGGGGCAAGAAAAACATGCACATTTAAAGTTAATTTTTCAATAAATATTGAGCTTGGCCCGTGACTTCATGGCAGTTTGTAATTTTGCCCCACTGTGACAGCTCAGTTTGACACCCCTGCTTTAACCACTTTTGTTTACTTTGCATTTTCTCCCTGATAAATAAACAACTAACACAACGTAAAATATTCTGTTTTTCTCTGAACAGCACGAGCACCAGCCTGTGCGTCCCATGGGTGTCAGTACCAGTGTGCTGTGACTTATGATGGGCCTCAGTGTTACTGCAGGAATGGCTTCGAGGTCGCTTCAGATGGAAAGACGTGTAAAGGTGAGTGGGCGAATTTGGCAAAAGTATGACTGGAGGAAGTATCTGATGGCTGCGGCTGGTGATTCAAAAGCTGTTTGCATTTGCATGTGTTTGAAATTTTGATTTTGATTTATTTGTGAAATGAATCAGAGTCAGAGTGACACCGAACTGAAGATCGGCAACAGAAGCCACGTTGTTATTGTTTCGCCGCAGCACTTTGACTGTGAATTTTCCATTTTGACACCAAGATGCATGTTGTTGTTTTAAAGTAACTCTTGACTCATCAAACTTCCGTTACGACAGACGGTAATGACTGTTGTTCACTGACACATTTTCCCATTGTTCGGATTAGTCAGAACACACAATGTCCCGCTGTTGTTTTTCTTTCTGTTCCACCAATATGCTGTAAAGATTGTGCTAGTTTATCTCATGATTAATCACAAATAATAACCATGACGGTTAATCATGACTAATCGTGTTTTGATTGCAAAGCCACATCTACCCCGCGAATGATCCGATTAAAATATTCTATTGTTGGACAGACCTTGTTTTATTACATTTTCCACTGGAGAACAAAAGTGCCAGATCTGCAATAATCCCTTGTCGTTGGGTTACCTCAAAGTACCACGAAAATCTGTAAGCGGTGCCGCAGCCGAGATACCAAAACCCATTTAATCCTTTCCTCTGTAGATTTCAATGAATGCAACGTGTACGGGACATGCAGTCAGACGTGCACCAACTCCGAGGGCTCCTACACCTGCAGCTGTGTGGAGGGTTACCTGCTGCAGCCTGACAACCGATCTTGCAAAGCTAAAAATGGTGAGAGACACACAGACACGCACACACACATGCAGACACCAGGGATGCAGTGGTAACTTAAGCCACAAAGGCCACAAAAGATTAGAGTTGATTTGTTTCTCTGTTGGAAATTGCTCCCTGCAGCATAATCACATCTTCATGGTGCGACACCCCCGTGTTTTACAGGCTTGTTTACTACAAAGAGATGTGTTACAGGTGTGCGAGGCAGTAAAGGAACAACTCCTCTGCATGTTTTTTCTCTGCGGGGCCCTGTTGCACATCTGTCATCTGTCAAAATCTGCTTTAGTGACTCACTCAAACTGACTTTTAATCTGTATTCCCCCCTCAGTTACATTACTTTTGACATTCACATGGGTTTTAATCTGCTCTGACTCTGATAAACCTCCTGTTTTTTTTTTTTAATACACTTTTAATCCCTTAATGGAAATACTCAGTGTTCCTTAACTTCTCATCATAATTTTATTAACACCTTTTTCCTGCAAGAGCGAGTATTTTATGACTCTGATTATAAGCCTAATCCAGTCACGGTTAGATTACTGAAGAGCACAAGAACATGATGTGAGTTTTACCACCTGTTAAAGAGGAAGAAAAAGCACTTGTGTAGGGAATAAGGTCTTACAGCTGGAAATTGACTATTATATTAAGGAAGTGACAAGACAAGAATAAAAAAAAGAAGTAGAAGTAAATTGGAGAACAGAGGAACAACAAGAAAAAAATGTCACAAATGTGGAGCTAAAATCAGAAATCATGTCTTCAGTCTCCCGTCCAAGAGTTCACTTTCAAACATCTCATTGTGGATATCATGAGAAATTACATTCCTTTTTAAATTCCTTTTCACTTCGACTTTTCCGTCTGATTTCCTTGTAATTTCATCAATTTTTGGGCTGTAACAACTTTTCACACAACAGCATCCCCTGCAAAAGTGCCACTGTCTTCTAATTGTCCTGTGTCAGATCAAATACTAGTAACAGACAACCGATATTGTCCGAAAACTGTGGTAAATGTCTCAAAAACATATGTGCAACTTAAGCAAATTTAGCAAAATCCAGGCATCGTGTCATCGGACATTCATTATCAAAGGAAAAACCCATATTGATCTTACTGATTTCACATAATAATGAAAATGGCCGTTTGATATCGCAAATTTCTATTAATTACATTTTTTTGGTGTTTTCACAATTCTCAGAGCCCGTGGATCGTCTGCCTATGCTGCTGATCGCTAACCTCCACGACATCCGCTGCACCTCCCTCAGCGGCTCCACCTCCTGGCTGCCTGTCATCACCACCAAACAGGCGATGGCTATGGACTTCATCTACGCCGAAGAGACCGTCTGCTGGATCGACGTGGGCGACACTCCCGCTGCCACGCAGCTCAAGTGTGCCAGCATCCCAGACTTGAAGAGCGTCACCAACGTCCGCACCATCAACATCTCCCTCAGCCTGCACCGTGAGTAGCAGTTCAGAACCCTGGCATATTATTTTACCAGCTTTGGAAAAAGTCCATCTGTCAGTCACCTGTAGTCGTGTTGAATTTCAGCTAAACTGACACAAGAACAGTGAATAAAAACAGTTTCCCTTTAATAATGTTTCGAGCACAGAGGACCTGACAGCTCAGTTGTAGATTTCCAGCCAACAGTAGGCGAGAGCATTTAAGAGAACACACAAGCAGCGCTCACACCATCAGTTCAAGATGTCAACTCACCCTGTATGAAATTTCTGCACACTTTGCCCGAGGAATCAAACCAGTCGACTTTGCATTCGCAGTGTAAGACATGAAGCGTTACAGCTTATCTTGCTCGTACCAGCATAAAAGCGCGGAGGAAAAATGCTGAACCCTGCCTTATTTTCCAAGAGGTTTTCTTTTAAGAACAGGGGCACCTTGACACTCCACTTAATCACTACATCCAGACAAAGTGCTGGGCTGACGTGCAGTGATATGATTCATAGGAGGCTGTTGTCGTGACTGGAGGTGTTGGTGTGCATTTTTTTTTCTCCAGGGAGAAAAAGTGGCCTGTTGTTTGTCTGTGCCTTCTGCATTGCTTTAATAGAGATCTTAGATCCTATTCTCATTCTCATGTCAACAATTTAATTCAACACGCGGTATTAGGATTTCTCTTCAAACTCAACTTAAAAAGTTGTGGTTAGTATGATTCCCTTACAGCGTGGACATTATTCCTAAATCATTGACCATTATTGGACATTCATTCATCTTCATCTGAGTCCCAGGAGCAGTGGTCTCCACAACTGCCACCCAAATCACACTGCACCACCCTGAGAGCCTTCCTGTGGGTGGTGATCCCACTGGAAGTTATGAGGCTTAGGGCTCGGAGTACATCAGCGGCAACCTGGCAACTGGTGGATTAGAACCTGTAGCCTTTTGGACCCAAGTCCACTTCCTTAACCGCTCGTCCACCTCTTCTGCCCATTATTGATTATTGAACATTAATCAGGATGTTTTAATTGGTTGTGTAATATCTTAACAATTGGTATTACTCGATTTTCAATGAATGACAGACAGTTATTTAACAAGCAAAAATAATTCCTGGGAAACATAATGTGAGATGACCACAAAAAATATCTCCTGCGACCCACCTGAGGGTTGCGACCCAGTCTTTGGGAACAGTCATCAGACCACCGTTCCATATTTTAATACTGCTTCTCTAGGTAGATTCCAAATTCCAAAAAGTGTTTTGTTTTGTTTGGTTAAACCACATGAACTCAGATTGAATTACATTTGCACGTAATCTGGTGAATCCCAGTCTTTGTTTACCTTTGTCAGTAACCAGGGGCACTTGGTTCGAAGTGTCCCACATATCGTTAATAATTTCCCATCTCTTCAGCAGCTGCCAGACATCCACGCACGTACACGTACACACACGCAGAGACACCGAGAACCAGGTTCACAACATGACAACACTTCCTCCGCTTGTGTAACACTGACTTTTTCTGATTACAATCCCGACAAGGTTTGTTTTTATTTGGCTCACAGACGCAGTCATTACGGTCTTTAGCAGCAGAGAAATCAAGGCAATCTAGACAAAATAATGAAAAAAAAAAATTCCAGTTCTTGGTTCAGAATGTGGGAAACACTCTCCTGAGAATGAGTCCCTGAGGCAAAAGGAGCAAAAAACAAAAACAAATGAAGGAGGGAAGTTATTTTTTAAGTTCAGGAGCTGTTTGTACTGGGCCTGTCTGTCTGTCTGTCTGTCTGTCTGTCTGTCTGTCTGTCTACCTATCTACCTACCTAACTACCCATCTATCTAACTGACTTTTTATAGCTCCCTCTGCAGGGTCATGCGGGGAGTTTAGTGTTATACAAACTCAGAACACTTTGCTTAACTCTCACTTGTTATTGTTGATAACCACCAGTGCAGAGCTAACGTAGACAGACTCTGTGATTCCCCACTGTATGAAAAGGTTTCCAGAACCTCAAAGATTCACTAACACTCCCATGAGTGGACCACCACCCAATCACCTGATTGTGGTCCAATTTTTCCCCCTGTGCTCCATCAAGTGTTCTCAAGGTGAGTGAGGCCAAGGACAGAGAAGAGGGAGAGGGAGAGAGAGGCAGACAGAGAGAGAGAGGAGGGGTGGGGTAAAAGGAATAGACGACTAATAAAATAAGAGGGCAAGAAGGAAAGTAGTGATTTGCTGTACTTGGAGGTGTGTCTGTCTCTGCCTATGTGTGTGTATGCCTGTGTGCAATTGGTCATGCAGATGGTATTTACATTCCACCGTTGGGTTATGTCAGCCTGAGCAGCCTCCACATTCCTCTGGCCTCCTCAGGTCCTGTCCAGTCAGGTCAGACTCACAGAGGTTGGTGCAGTTGTTCTTGTCAAGACTCGACCGAGACTCACAGTCGTTAGAAAGTCCAAGCACGACGTCAAACCTGACTCTTTCTTAAATTCAATCCCCTGACCTGTTTCTTCCTGACCATTGACATCTTCATCCTGGCTTTGTGTGCTGCTGCTCTATTTTGTTCCTCTCTGGAACATTTGGGGCCTCATCTACACAAACTTGCATGGATTTTGTTGTGAAAGGGGACATGCCTTTTTTTTTTCTTCTCTTTTTGGCTTGTCCCTTTTTTGGGGGTTGCTGCATTGAGTCAACATTTTCCATCTCCCCTTGTCCTCTCCATCAATCTCACTGCATCCATCAATCTCTTCTTTGTCTCCTACCTGGTAGCTCCATCTCTAGGATCATTCTTCCATCAGTGTATCCAGTGTCCCTCCTCTGAACATGTCCAAACCATCTCAATCTGACTTTTTTTAGCTCTTTTTCTCCAAACCTTCCTGTCTGTGTTGTCCCTCTAATCATCTCATTCCTGATCCTGTCCATCCTTGTCTCTTCTACAGAGAATCTCAGCATCTTTAACTCCTCCACCTCCAGCTCTGCCTCCTGTCTTCTGTCTATTCCTTGTGTCTCTAATCCATCCATCATGATTGAACTGACCTTTCTTTTCTCTTCACTCTAGTCCAAACCTCCACCTCTTTAGGTTATCTTCGTCTGCTGCCTACTTTCACTACAAATCACAATGTCATCTGCAAACAAGTTGACTCTCATTATCGATTTGGCCAAAGTTTTATGCCAGATGCCCTCATCATTTGGAGCTGGCAAAAATTACAATGGCTTGTGCCCCCTAGGGGCTAGTTTATCACACACAAGATTTATTTTGTGATTTTTTTTTCCCATCCGGCAGTGGGTCTTGGAACAACTACTCCTGTAATAGGATCTTTAACTCTTCCACCTCCAGCTCTACCTCCCGTCCTCTGCCTTTTGCCAGTGTCTATAACTTAATGCTCTTTATTAACTTATTAACCTCATCAGAAGAGCTAAGAATGCAGTCGAGGACTCATTTTGCCAGACACAGTGTATTTTTGTTGTTTGGATTTCATACAATTAAGTCGAAAATCAACACGAAACCAGTGATAAACTCATCTGCTCTTTCACCACCATTGAGTCAGCAGGAAATGATAAAGATTAAAAATCAGTTTCTCTTGTTTACAACTTGATTATCCTCTCATTTGCATGTGTTGGCCTGAAGGGTGTCGTCACCGTTGGTGGTCTTTGTTTTGAGATGTGCTGATGTTGGTCTCTTTACAGCACTGTGGGAACCAGAACAGGGCAGCGAGGTCTGTTGGTGGGTCTTGGCTCTGCTCACTCACTCAGGGAGCAAACAGACAAACAGAGGATCACTTTGCACTTTGGCAGCAACTCCACATTTTTCACTCTTACGTCAGTGAGAGCTCTCAGCTCTGATAAGACGGCGTGACCCCCATCTGTACTTTGGTGGCTTTCAGCTGAGTCAAGGTCGTTAGTTTTAAAGTTTCCAGTTTTTCGGGCTGTTTAATGGTATTTTAGTGAAACTTTTCAACTATGTGAGACCTATAAAACCTGTTGTTCTTTTTGGTATATGTTCCGATCCTTCCAGACAGTTTGTTCTTCTGAAACCACCAGGGCTCAGGTGCACTGCTTAAAGTGTAATGAGCAAGCCTGCAGACTGGCCTTAGATGGATATTGATGAAACCATGGAGTCGAGAGCTTTGCTTCAGGGGTCACAACAACAGGGTGATTTATAGCTGCTGGGCGCCCGGGAGAGAGTGTAGATAAGGAGATGAGAGTTGCAGATGTGACCTGTTCTGGTTGCTGGTGTGATTCCATGACAGATGAGATAAAGGAGAGTGGGTTCTGCTCATCGTTCCGTCCTCTGAGCAGAACGTTTCAGTGGGAGTCCACGCCAGTCTAGCACAGGCATTGTGGGCCACATGTGGTAGCAACATTTGAGTCACAAACCAGGGCAAGATTATAAAGATTCAAAGTATTTGTAGGTACTAAAATAAATGATAACTAAAAGTATATAGTATCAAATGCTTTTGGCCTTTTCTAGATGATCTATTGGGGAAATGCTGTCATGGCAAATAAACAGAAGGATATGGTAATATGAGTTAAAAGTATAATTTAGACAAGTTTGGGGGGCGGAATTAAAAAGCCAAACAGGCCGCTTCCGACTCCTGGGCCTTAGTTTAGCCAGTTCTTGTCCAGCACGATCGTGTTTTAAACTATGCCATAGTATGTGGAGCAAGGATAAGGTGTTAAGTAAAGTATCTAAACACTGAAAAAGACAAATCTGCACAAAACGGCACTCAAAGGATGCACATTTCCAATTGTCCTGTTATGTTAAGAAAATAAAAATATTTTCAGATTTTTTTTTTTTTCATTTCAAGAAAACCACAAATATTTTGTTTCTTAGACATTTTCAATAACATTTCCATTTGAGATGTTTTTCAGAACCAAGCTTCAACTGGGGCTGTAGTGCCCTAGTGGTTAAGGAACCAGACTTGGGTCAGCAGGGTTCAGGGTTTGAATCCATTAGCAGCCAGTTTACTACTGAGGGTCTCTGAGCATGGCACCATCCCCACTCACTGCTCCCTGGAGGCTCTAATCTGTTCACTGTTCACTTTGGTGATGGATTCAATGCACAGTTGTTGTTTATGACGAGGAGCTTGAGTTCCTTCCTTCCTAACTTGGTCCCGGACAGAAAAATACAAAATGTCAAATATTAGAACTATATAAGAGGTGGTAACACCCCCACCCATGTGATGTAGCTGAGGTTCTTGGGTGTGGGACCGGGACTCATAGTAGGTTGTGGCCCTGTATGTAAACACCTGTGTTTTTAGGGCTGGCTGTGCGTGTGCCGTTACTTCCCAGTTTGCAGAACGATTTCTCAGAATGGTGAGGGCTGGTAGGTGCGAAGTCAGGATGAAAAAACAGGGTTGTGAGGGGCCGGGCTGGAGGGGCGGGTTCATCAGGTTTCCCAGCAAACCTTCCACTTACCAGAAGCGTCAACAGAGCGGCCGCTTCTCTGGATAACAGGGTCCACGAGTTGAAGTGTTGCACAAGCGTCTTTCACCTCCCTGTGAGCCTGTGCAGTACGTCCTCCAGCTGGTTTGCTTTAGAGGGGTGGAGGTTAATGACCTGTACCAGTGGGAGTATCACAATTCCTCTGTGCTGTACGAGCGACTTCCCCTCCGTCAGAATCGGGGTACTTGTGTTTACGAAACATCTTGTACTGGTTTTTGCCCATGATTTTTTTATTAGCCTGTGTATTTATGGCTATCTCCCCTTTTTAGATTTGTAATGTATGTTCATAAATTATTCTCTATTGGAAGTGGACCAGAGTATTTGATAGAGTTGGATACGAATATGTTTCACCATCAGAATGGCATTTATTTAGTTTCCCCCCGGCCTCTGCTCTAATCTCATCCTCCATGGTTCCCCTTTTTCTCCTCCACTCTGCCTGTAGTGCAAAATCAAGGATAATGTAAGTCCCATGTGGGGAAGGTCTTTTGAAGGTCTGTGTGCATTTGGTTGGTGGAGTGCATGGTTTCTACATGGGCCCCAGATGTTTTATGCTCTTTTTCTGATATTTGCCCCAGATCTGTCTCCTTAGGGCATGGATATCATTCTATTAATTCAATTTTTTTATTTTTTTGGGGGGAAAATTTTTAATTAGATCAGCAGGCTGCCAGCCAACCATGACACTACCATCCCTGCAGTGTCTGCACTGATTTCCTCCAGCCTACCTTAAGACCTTTGAGACAATAAAAAGTTTGGGGGGAGAAAAAAAAAGACATTTTTAACAATCTCTCAAGGATCTGGGGCAGAGAGACTGCAGGGTGATGTGATTTACCCCACTTTTGTGCCCCAACTTCAAAGTTGACGCCTGGAATAACAGAAGCAACACCTGTGGTCACTTTGATAGAGTGCGTGTGAGTAGTGAGTCTGTGTGATATGCATGTGTATACAGTGCTATGCTTTGAAAAGAAGCACGCCTGCAGCTGTTAAAACACAAGGCTGCATGTATCTTAAACCCCCTCCCCTCCCTGTGGTCTGGAACTTTTGCATCGTCTTGAACAGAACAGGGATTTCAGTGAGCGAGAAAACCTTTCCACTGCTAACATGGCACTTCTCAGAAACCTCTTCCTCTTTTCACATGCTTTCTGCAAGGTTACTATATTCTAACTTTATTTCTAAGTGCTGCGGTATAAGTTTTGTGGAAATCTGAGTCATACTGAAAGCAGCATTTGCTGTCCTTGTGGTTGAGATGTTAATTTTAGGCCATTATTTAAAAACATCCAAGTACCACTGTCACTTTTAGGTGTTAAACTGTTAATCATAATAAGGTAATCGTATGTAACAGCGTTTTTCTGGGGACCCCAAAGCTGCCATATCATCTTCATATAAACCAAAGCTGCCATCACTGTAGACTGTTTGCAAACTGAGGCTCTGAATCAACCACAATGTTTTTTGTTTTTTTTTTACCTGTTCTGGATATAACTCTGAAAATTTATGAGTTTTTGAGAAAATTGATCACTTTTAAAAGCAATTTCTTACCTCAGTAGTTACCAGCAATTATATGGTGTACATAAATAATGAAAAAAAAATTCTTTTCTGCTGTAATTTTATTGCTTATTAAGTTTTATTTGTGTCAATAAGATCCCATCTGGAGAAGAAATGAATTGTAGAAATCATAACTGATTAACTGCAACATAACAGTCTGTCGTCTGATGGTGGTGAGCTTCAGTTTACTGTCTGCTGTGGTTCCATTTCCTCATTTTTTTCATCTAAATCCAAATAAAATGACCTTGGTCAGATATTAAAACAAGAGAGAATCAGCTTTTATTTTCTCAGTCTCACATTTATTTGCCTGTAGGAAGCCCAGTAATTCTGAGAGGCATATAAAGATTTTTTTAAATATTGATTTTTAGAAATAATGCTATGCATTAGATATTTCCTGAAGGTGATTTATCAACCCCTGAGAAGGTGTTTTCCCCAAATCTTTATAAAACCATTCCATTACCATTTTATTGTCTGTCTGTACCACATTTCTTGATTTTTTTTTAGTAAACTGCTGTCTCTTTTTATATTTGTACCTTATTTTTATCATCAGTTACAACTCAAATTTACAGACAGCCTTTATTTCAAGATCTTAACCTTGGTAGAAACATTTGCTCCATCTTTGTGTACTTTTCTTTTTGCACTGTTGAAAGGGTTTAATGTAATTATTTTGCATTTAGAGAAAGGAAAGGGTAATCTATTAAACATGTCCTGATCCATTTGACAATGTTCTCCTTTTGCTACTGTGTCTGTCAGATGTGGAGCAGATGGCCATCGACTGGCTGACCGGGAACTTCTACTTTGTGGATGACGTCGACGACCGGGTTTTTGTTTGCAACAAGAATGGCCAGACATGTGTGACTCTGTTGGACCAAGAGCTGTACAACCCCAAAGGCATCGCCCTGGACCCAGCCATGGGGTTGGTACTTATTCTTTAATGACCCAGCACTGCACTCTGTCTAAGCTGGAGTAAAGTGCTGTCGTGTGCTCAGGCGGCCTGCTGACAAAGCAGGCAGTCAAAATTCAAGGCACTTCCTCCAGATGGAAAGATTGACAAACACTGGGCTGCCACGTAAACACTTATTTTGAGTTTCCTTAAAATAAAATTCTCCAAGTTCCTTTTTTAAGGATCACTTCTGTATCTTAATTCTTTGTGTCTTTTACTGTACGTGTGGAATTCAAGTTATTGTTTGCACCCCTGGTAATCCGTGAGTCAGTCAGCGTAGATGGATGACATGTTTCCGATCTGCTCTTTTCCCTGTGCCTCTGCAGTAAAGTGTTCTTCACTGATTATGGCTCAACACCGAGGGTGGAGCGATGTGACATGGACGGACAGAACCGCACCAAGCTGGTGGAGAGCAAGATCGTATTCCCACATGGTATCACGCTAGACCTGGTCAACAGACTGGTCTACTGGGCTGACGCCTACTTGGACTACATTGAAGTGGTGGACTATGAGGGCAAAAACCGTCACACCATCATCCAGGGTCTTTTGGTGAGGCTAAACATACGTTGTATCGTTTTTCTGAACTATAAGTCGCACTTTGTTCCTCCTTTGGTCGGGTTTTGCGACAAATAGGTCTGACCTACATATTAAAATGTATAATTTCATGTTTTTTTCTTCACACTGACAACCTCTCAAGGGACTCGGGACGTTTCTGCATCAGTATCTACAATTCGTCTGTGAAGATTCTCATTCATCCAGTATCTACAATTCCCGACCACTAAAAAAATACCAGAAATGTACCGTTTAAGAGCCATTAGATCAGTGGATCTCCACTGGCCTGGCTTTGGGATCTACTTTCACCCCATAGCAATTTACAGCCCAAAAAAAATCTTGTTGGTAACTTTTGTAGTTGATTTTAAATACTATTACTTAGTAATCCTTTAGTAACTTACTGAAAGTAGCCCTACAACCTTCTAAAAACAGGTTTTTGACCCACTTTTAGGAAAACACTGCTGCGAGTTATACTCAGAAGCAAGCTATATGTGTTAATATTGACTGATATAAGTTGACTTATATCCAGTGTGTACTGTATTTTTTCTTGATTCTGCATTTTTTGATGGTGCGACTTATAGTAAGGAAAATATGATAATGGAATACTTTGATTAAAACCAGATATTCAATGCTACTCTTACTAGTGTCGCTACACGTCCATTTTCCATGAATTCCTGGATTAGTAACAGCTACAAAAAAGTGTAAGTTTAGGAATAATGTAAAAAAAAGAAGACGGGTGAATAAACCAGTTGTACTTAATTTTCGTCAAACTGAAGACCAGTCAATTCATGCTGTAGAATGTGTTTCGTTTTAATTCTGTCTCCACAATGGTGACAGAGTCAGATTCAGCCACATCAGCTAATTGGTTCCCCTTCTGAGAAAGACAGTGGTCCAATCAGACCTCACATCGGTCACCTGCCGAGGCCAACACTCAGCCTGACAGTTCCTGTAAATGTACCCACAGATTTCTGATTACTCAGCCTCAGTGTGATAGTCCCATTTCTTCAGTAACCCAGATTCCCTGCTGACCGTTCAGGTGACTAACTCCCTCTCTCCCTTGAGAACACACAGACAGCATCTGTTTTCCAAATCCAAATCAGCATCGATTTAATCTCATCTTCAGAGACTGTTCCCTTTCCAACGTTGTCTTGTGAGTCCAAACAAAGACAATCCACCTCTGCTCTGGGCACTGGTCCTTTTCATTATCTTGATGGATAATACTTGAGGAGTGTGTGGTTTTCCTGGCTGCCGCCTCCAAACATATTAGTCTGTTCCTCGTGAAGCTTGGCTCACACTATGAGTGGAGTAATGATCTAAATGAAATCAGCAGGGAAGATGGAGGGGATGGGGTAATGGCGGCGGCGCGCAGGTAATTTGATCCTCACCCATATGTCTTACTGACAGTGGAGCAATGGAACGTGGAATGAACCGGTGTAAAGTTAAAATCTGTGTTCGCCCGTCACAGTGTTCCATCTTAAACTCTGTTCCTTATCTGTCGCTCTGAGAATTTTCACTGTTAAATTATGTTCTAGGGAAGTTTTAAGGTAAAATTATTCACAATTCACCGCACAACAACTATTACTCTGGTAAATCACCAGATATGTTCTTCCTACGTTGCAGATTGAGCACCTGTATGGACTGACCGTCTTTGAGAACTACCTGTACGCTACCAACTCCGACGAAGGCAACCTCAACCCCAAGACCAGCGTGATCCGAGTCAACCGCTTCAACAGCTCCGACTTCCAGGTGGTGACGAGAGTTGACAGAGGGGCGGCGTTGCACGTGTACCATCAGAGGCGCCAACCACAAGGTGTAGAACCGGGGCTGGGTTGTAATCTTATCCACGTTATCTAGTTCAGTGGTTCAAAACTGGTCAAACTCTGGGACCCACACTCTTATAGTAATTCAAGCAAGTTAATAAAAAAACATTGGAAAAATCACTTCTTATAACATACTCATTTTTTTCAGCAGAATGTGCCTTTCAAAATAAGAGATTTTCTAAAAAAAAATCACATGCTCAGCAGCCGATTCACATTATTTTGATTTTAGACCAACTGTTCGCGACCCATTCAGAACAGATCCGCGACCCATTTTTGGGTCAGGACCTACCTGTTGAGAACCATTGATCTAGTTATCTAGTCCAGATCGCCTTCATTTAATAAATAAAACATAAACATTTATGTTTGTTCAACAGTATTTGTTTCATCCCTGCTGAAATTTAAACCCACCATTGATGGTGCAAATTTATTATGTACCAATCATTAGAATTTTCTTTATATGACCTTATATAACTTTTTATGTTTTCTTTGATTCTAACTATTACGATTTCTTCTAAGAACGTGAGCATTAAGCAAAAATACTAGAAATCATATGATTTTAGTAAAAGGCTAATTTGAGAATCATTTTTTAAATGAACTTTCTTATTAAATTATTATTGTATATTAACTTTAAGTGGGGTATATTGACTCAAGGAGTAAAAATCTAGATCAAAACTTTCCCTCAACCCTATCTTTCTTCCCTCTATAGTGCGTAGCAATGCCTGTGCCTTGGATCAGTTCGGAAAGGCTGGAGGTTGTTCCGACATCTGTCTGCTGGGGAACAGCCACAAAACTCGTACCTGTCGCTGTCGCTCTGGGTTCAGCCTTGGCAGTGATGGAAAGTCCTGCAAGAGTGAGTATAAAATACGGACTAAGAACAGAAGAAAAGTCACTGGTGATGAAGGTTTAGACATGAATTGTCTTTTTTGCAGAACCGGACCATGAGCTATTCCTGGTGTACGGTAAGGGCCGTCCCGGCATCATCCGGGGCATGGACATGAACGCCAGGGTTCCTGATGAGTACATGATACCTATCGAGAACTTGATGAACCCCAGAGCTCTTGACTTCCATGCTGACAGCGAGTTCATCTACTTCGCTGACGCCACCAGTTATATCATTGGACGGCAGAAGATAGACGGCACCGAGAGAGACACCATCCTGAAGGAAGGTTAGAGAAAAAACAACCAAATGTTGTGAAGGACAAAAAACGTCCATCAACAGATTTTTTTTTTTTTTTTAAACCTCAATTGTCCAGCTAATAGCTTTTCTCCCCATCATCTGCTTCAACTTATCTCAGGTATTCACACAGTGGAAGGGATTGCAGTGGACTGGATGGGAGGTAATCTGTACTGGACAGATGACGGACCTAAGAAGACTATCAGCGTTGCCAGGCTTGAGAAGGCTTCACAGACACGCAAAACTCTCATTGAGGGGAAAATGAGTCACCCACGAGCCATTGTGGTCGACCCACAGCAAGGGTGAGAGACACGGGAGGCAAAGCTATTGTTATAGTAATAGTCTTTTCCCACAGAAAGCCGTGTTTAAGTTGTTAACTCCCATTATCATTTTTGGCCACAGCAGCATTCAGTGTTGGAAGGGTGTGAAACGTACAGTGTTGCTGAACACATTGGTTTCATTTAAGTCTGGAAACTGGTGAACTTAAAAAACAACAGCCTTTGGTTCTTTTCAAGCTGTGACAGAATCGTGATGAACGGCGCTGAGACTTTCACAAAAATAATGTGGATTAATGAATCGCAGACACAAATGATGCATTAAAGAAAAGAAAGAGCCCATTATTCACGGGTACAGTTTGGTGAATAGTGATTGAAGATTGTTCTGCGTTGATGTGGCTTGTTCTGCTTTAATGACTTTTTAACGACAGCTTGGATGAAAGTGTCGTAGTTTGTTCAACAGTATTTGTTTCATCCCTGCTGAAATTTAAGACTCAAGTACCTTCAGCTTTGAGTTATTGTTGAATGTATGTTTGAATAGAACTTTTAAAGATTCAGTCGTCAACGAAAATACCTTTGAACTGAAAATCTTGTATCATCTTTGCGATCAATTATTCTCAGTAATTTTTTTCATCTTAACCCACTGCTTCATGATTCTGTGTCATTATGATATTCTTTTATTTCATGGTTCAGATGGATGTATTGGACCGACTGGGAGGAAGACCCCACAGAGAGCACCAGAGGGAAGATCAAAAAAGCCTGGATGGATGGTTCACATCACCAAGTCTTCTTGACCAGTAAGACAGTTCTGTGGCCCAATGGTCTGAGCTTGGACATCCCCCAGGGCATACTCTACTGGGTCGACGCCTACTATGACCGTATTGAGCTGGTCTACCTAAATTCCACTGAGAGAAAAGTAAGTGTACCTTCACATTTCCTTTTCCTTTCGTCTTGTGCCTTTTTCAGTGGTTGCGAGAGAACATTTTTCCATCTCCCCCTGTTCTCTGTATCTCCTACTCTGACTCCAACTATCTCCATGTCCATCTCCTCTTTGTCTCCTACCTGGTAGCTCCATCTCTCTCCTCTGAACATCCAGTCCAACCCATCTCAATGTGCCAAACTTATAAAGAGTAAGGAAATGCCTGAGATGACCTCTCTTGTCTGATCCACAGGTGGTGTACGAAGGACAAGAACTCAACCACGCCTTTGGATTATGTCACTACAAACAATTCCTCTTCTGGAACGAGTACCGCGGCGGCAGCATCTATAAACTGGACCAGGTGACGAAGACCGTCACCCTGCTGCGTAACGAGAGGCCGCCCATCTTTGAGATCAGAGTTTATGACGCACATCAGCAGCAAGGTATTGTATCTCTTTTCACCGCAGTGTTTGGAAAAAAACAGAAGAAGCAAATGACAAATTAATAATTCATATGAGCAATAACATTTGCCCTCTTTGTGCGTAGGCTCCAACGCATGTCGTTTTTCCAACGGCGGCTGCAGCAGCCTGTGCCTCGCTATCCCCAACGGCAGGTCCTGCGGCTGTGCTGACGACCAAATCTTGGACGTTGACAATGTCACCTGTAAAGGTACTTAGGCTGGTGTCCAGCAGGGAGGGTTAGAGCTGTGGTAAATTCATTACCCAGCAGGAGAAGAAGTCCAGCTTGGAATGTACTTCATTTTTAACTGCGCTCCTTTCTGGCTATTCATAAAATGTTTTTGGAACGTTTTTGGATCATTCCTGGGGAAAAATTCATCAAATTGATAGAATTTAATGCCATAGCACCCGAGGATTTTTTTTTTAAAAGATCTTAATGTTTTCCAATGGTGGGTTTGACTAATTTTTCCTTTAGCCATTTTTGGTTGGGATTCATGGAGTTCATTAGACTATTGGCAAACCTTATTAATCTGTTTTATAACTATTTTTGACAAAATTCTCAATTTTTTTCGTGAACACACTTAAGCCAGATGTCTTTAACTTTTTCATGTATTAGGCATTGGTTTTTAAATAGAGAAAAAAAGTCATTATCTAACAAAACATGAAGCCCTGCAGGGGGCGCTATAGTCGTGCTTTGTATCAGCAGCATTTTAACTACATAATCAAATGTTTGTAGCCATTTTTCATAAGATAAGTTTCATCCCTAACCTCCACATTAGTGTCTTGAGCTACCTAACTGCCACCTAGTGGCATGATTGTCCTTTTTCACATTGAAAAATTCTGAACCATTATGTAAGCACCAAAGAATGAGCTTTTATTCCACCGTTTTCTCCGTTCCTGCTTTTCTACTTCGGACCTCCAGCCAATCCTTCCTACGTGCCCCCGCCCCAGTGCCAGCCTGGAGAGTTCGCCTGCAAGAACAACCGCTGCATCCAAGAGCGATGGAAGTGTGACGGGGACAATGACTGTCTGGACAACAGCGACGAGGCCCCGGAGTTGTGCCGTGAGTCCGCCACGTCATTGTTGTCACTGGTTACACAGCAACACAGACATCAACACCATCTCTGTTTAAAGGTTTAAGTTAACACAGAGTGACAGAGTGCAAAGACTCCTGTCCAAGATTGTCTCTTTCCATAGACAATAATATGGCTGTAATTTCACTGGCCAGCTGCAGGAAGAAGCCTCAGAGGCAGCAGCGTTATTTACGTTTCCAGTGTCCCTCTGGTTTTTGTCTTTGGTTTATCAGAAAACCAGCCTTTGACTGTAGATCAAACACACACACTGTCCATTTAATGTGGGTCGTGTATGTGGAGTGTTGACCCAGCGCTGGTTTCTCTGGTTCCAGACCAGCACACGTGCCCAGCCGACCGCTTCAAATGCCAGAACAACCGCTGCATCCCTCTGCGCTGGCTCTGTGACGGAGACAATGACTGTGGCAACGATGAAGACGAATCCAACACCACCTGCTCTGGTAGGAATGCTGGGCTTGATCTGTCAGCAAGTGGGGAAAAAAGATTTATGTCTGTGATGATGTTTGTCATCAATGATCTTTCTGCAGACATAATTAGGTTGTGAAACCAAATGCAGTTGTTTACTACGTCCATGAGAGGAATACATTTAGGATCAGAATAAACTCTGGAGTAGCAGGTCTGACGCAGTGGTTATTTTTGGGTCAACCTCATAGCTTTAAAAAAAGTACTTCTCAGACTGTATTTTTATATTTCCGTTCTTGGGTGAATCTCCCTTCATTGTCTGCCTGGTGACAATGTAGGGAGAGAATCAGCCAATACTGTCTTGCAGAAATTTACTTTTTTTTCTCTTTCTGTTTCTTCTTCAGTTAGTTTTTAGGTGTGTGAAGGTCATTCAGAACATCATGATGTGGTGTATGTTAACATATATAAATCAACTGCCTTATAACATCACAATTTACCAAATTAACCAACTGAATTATGTGGGCGAGAGGTTGAAGGGTTCTTCTTCTACCTCTACAACAGGGGTCTCAAATTTAAATAAGTTGAGGGCCACCACCCACACTGTCGTTTCATCGAAGGGCTGCGCCAACTTTCAGTGTTCAATACAAAAGAAATAATCAGTTTTATGTGTAATACAACACTGAACCAGAAAGAGACTGTGGATCAGGGTTTGGAGAACAATAGGATTTACCATAAAATGTGGAGAACAAATCTATAAAATATTATTATAAATTCAACTTTCACATCAAGATGAGGGCCGCAAAATATCGTTCCACTGGTCGCAAATGGCCCACGGGCCACTGATTTGGTACCCTCTACAATATCTCTTCCTTTTTTCTCCCACCTCTTCTCTTAGTTTTCTTTTCGGCTTTTCTTTCTCCTTATTTATCTTCTTCTTCAGGTCTATTATTCCCATCTTCCTCCTACAATTCATCCTCTTCTTCTTCTTCTTCCTCCTCTTGTTCTCTGTGTTGATCTTTATTTACCTCTGTCAGAAAAAATTCTACCCACAACTATCACTTCTGCTGTCATTACTGAACATAAGCCTGTAACTTGACCACATTTTAAACTCCTGACCCGGTAGATAGTATTTGTAGCAGAAACATCAGTATGTGCTGATTAGAGCAGTTGCTCACAGTGTGTTGTAACTCAGCCGAGCTCCTACATGGGCCAACATGGTTTGTTTCCGCAGTGAGACTCATCTCATTGTCTCATAAAATGCGGCAAATTACAATTTGTCTTTAATTCAATTTAGATAAAGCTTTAAACCGGTTATTAATCACTTTTAGTAGCAGTCGAATGTTGGAAATTAAATTAGGTCTTGATCTACAGGGATCTCCTCCGTGTCCTTTTAAACTGTAAATAATAAATGGTTGGACGTTGACTCAGCGATACTGTCTTATTTATAGCACGTAACTTTCCATTGTTTTCTCTCCAGCCCGGACTTGTCCGCCCAACCAGTACCCCTGTGCCAGCGGGCGCTGCATTCCCATCTCCTGGACATGTGACTTGGACGATGACTGCGGAGATCGCTCAGATGAACCGGACTCCTGCGGTGACTCAGCCTTTTCATGTTGCTTCTTTCTCATGTTCAGAGCGAAAACAACTCAGCGTGCAATGACTAATCATCCCTGCTCTCCTTGCAGCCTACCCCACCTGCTTCCCCCTGACACAGTTCACCTGCGCCAACGGCCGCTGCATCAACATCAACTGGCGCTGTGACAACGGTGAGATCCGTTCACTCAGACATCACTCGTGTCTTCGGAGCTGTAGCTGAATCTTTGTGTGTTCTTGTAAATAATCAGACAACGACTGTGGAGACAACAGTGATGAAGCCGGCTGCAGTCACTCCTGCTCCAGTGTCCAGTTCAAATGCAACAGTGGTCGCTGTATACCGGAGTATTGGACATGTGACGGCGACAACGACTGCGGAGACTACAGTGATGAGACCCACGCCAACTGTACCAACCAGGGTAGGCACACAAAACATGTACTCCAGTCTACCTTATCACTGAAGTTGGTAGATGGGTTCGATTCCAGTTTGCGAACGAAAAGGTTTGCCAACAGCAGTGGTGTCAAACTCATGTATACCAGCGGCCGCATCAATAACACTTCTAGCCTAACGGGCCGGTAGTAAAATGAAGATTATAGATGTCATAACTCCCTAACATATTAATACATGTTACTGCAGTTAATGGTTACTTAATTATAGTTATAAGTAACCATTATTGTCCCTTGCTGTGTAATAAAACTATTTTTGTTTATCAAGTTAAGAAACTCTGTAGACAATTTAAAAGTCCTTGCCAAGCTCCTGGGGTCCATACAAAATTATTTTGCGGGCCTTGAGTTTCACACATATGGCTTACAAGTTCACTGAACTGTTGCTGCAGTTTATTATAAATAATTATGTTTCTAATATTGTCAATCAGGTTGAGAAACCCTGTTGTTTTCTAAGCTCCCGCGGGCCATACAGAATTTCATGATGGGCCACATTTGGCCCCCGGGCCTTGAGTTTGTTACTCCTGACCTTAATCTGTTCCTGGACAGTGAATGATTTCTTATTCAACATTTCAAAAATATTTTCTTCACATTAAACCAAGAAAAAATAATTAGATCTGAAAGAAAAACAGAACTGAATGAAGAACAAAGCTATTTATAGGAAAGGTCATTTCGTTCATCCTCAGTCATGACTCCTGCTGAGGAGTCGTGGTTGCACAACTTCCGCTTCCCTGTTGCTGACCAACTGCTTTCGTTGATCCAAATCAATCAATCAATCAACTTTTCCACTTCTTCTTTACTTGGTGAGAACAATCAACTTCCCTTTCTTACTTTTTTAACAATGATTCAAATTTACTACTTTGCAGAGGTTTGGTGTGAAGCCAGATTGAAACATAGGGGGCCATTCTCATGCTTTTCTTTGGCGTTTTTTGGAGTTCACACACAGTCAGTTAGTATTGTTGGTCTGTTTGGTAACCAGTTTATGGTAAGACAACAGCAACAATTTTCCATTTTCATATTCTTCATATATCTTCTTCTCCTCCTCCCTCACTGCATCCATCAATCTCCTCTTTGTCTCCTACCTGGTTGCTCCATATCTAGAATCATTCTTCTACCAATGTATCCACTGTCCCTCCTCTGAACATGTCCAAACCATCTCAACCTTTTCTAGCTTTATCTCCAAACTTTCCTGTCTGTGTTGTCCTGTCTTATCACATATTATCACATATACATATATATATGTCACTTCCTGACTGTTGTTTACTGTGCCGTCTGCAGCGATTATCAGACTGCAGACTGTTGTTATCTTTTTCCTCCTCATCTTTTTTTCCGCTGCTCTACATGCCCCCGTCTGCTCCTGGCTTCCACTTATCATTGTCACCAAATGCTCTTGTGTTCCACAGCTCTGGATGTCATTATTGTCTGGGGTTAGATAACAATTAACTTCTTTTTTTAAGCCACACATGTTTTGACTTTGCTGCAACATTGCATGTTTTCACATGCTCAGGGTGAAGCTGATCCGCTTACTCTTTGTCAAAGTGACTTTGTTGTAGCACAATTTTACTCTCCCTGCAGCTGTTGGTCTGCCTCCAAGCATATGCTCCTGTTAACAGTTTGTGTTGTGCTGTATTATGCGATACTCAGTGTTTTTGTTTTTTTTTTTTTTCGTGCACTGCTGCAGCCAACTACTGTCAAGCCTCAGCCTGCAAACTGTGGCACAGCCTGACCTGTTGTTCTGCCTGTGTGTGTGTGTGTGTGTGTTTCCCTCCTTTTTTCCACCTGGAAGTTATTAACCAAAGTCCAAAGTGATCCCAACCAACCTTTGTTTTTGTATATACTGTTCTGTCCTGAGCCCATTTCCTGCCGTTGCTGTGCCAGGCCTTGAACTTTGCCATGAGAGGATGTCATTGTGAGACCTCCTCAGCGGTGTGTCTTTAATCGGCCGCTGTCATCAGTCACTGAGACACTCTCTGTGTCATTGTGGTTTAACTTGGCTCAGTGCTGGCTTGTTAACCAGCTTTCAGCACACCGTCACATTAATTAACATCTAGGTTGGCCAGTTCTCTCGCGTACAGTGGAACCCCCCAGGTGCCATCTTGACAAAATACGAGTGGCTAACTATTTCAAGTATTTCCTTGTAATACGAGGAAATATCCAGTGCTCAACTGAGATTTATTTTTCAGTGCCGTCTCTCCTAGTCCTCATTTACATTGCTCTACACCAGGGGCCTCAAACTCAAATAAGTTGAGGGCCACCACCCAGCTATCATTTCACCGAAGGGCCCCGTCATCTTTCAGTGTGCAATACAAAAGAAAACATTTAATATTCAACATTTAATCAGTTTCCCATAGATTCTGTGTCATACAACACTGAACCAGAAGGAGACTGAGGATCAGGGTTTCGAGAACTATAGGATTTACTTTAAAATGTTGAGAATTAATCTATAAAATATTATTAGAGATTCAACTTTCACATCAAGATGGGGGCTGCAAATTATCGTGCCACGGGCCACAAATGGCCCACGGGCCTTGCGTTTGAGACCCCTTCTCTATTGTGCACTCTGTCCCACTGTCTCACTGTCCCATGATTGGTTATTTTACCCATTTTTACATTCATGAACATTCATTTTCTTATTCATCTTCTTCCCTTTTATCTATTACTGGGTGTCAGGGGCAGCAGTCTCCACAACTGCCACCCAAATCACACTGCCCCATACTATGAGCCTTCCTGTGGAAGTTATGTTTATTGGAGTAGCCCACCCCTGCGATTTTTATAACATTGTTCTGTTATTTTGTTATGTTAGTTTAATGTTTTCTTAAAAATCATTATTTCATATTATCAAAATAATTATTGATATTTAAATCTTGTATGTTGTTTAGAATTTAAATGTAGGGAATTTTTTAATATGAAGTTTTTGGAGCTATTTGAGTGATTTATAGATTCATATTTTTTAAATGCAATCTAGATACAAGTGACACACACCAAGCTGTTGAATGGATTAAACCCTTATCTAAAGCCTTCACTGTACAGCATTTGGATTTTCTGCCTTTATATTTTCTGCCTTCTTTCTCCCGCAGCGACTCGTCCTCCAGGTGGCTGTCACGTAGATGAGTTCCAGTGTCGGATGGACGGGCTGTGTATCCCCATGCGTTGGCGCTGTGATGGTGACACAGACTGTATGGATCTGAGTGATGAGAGCAACTGCGAGGGTGTTACCCATATGTGTGACCCCGCTGTCAAGTTCAGCTGCAGAGACTCTGGTGAGGAAGTTTTGTTGCAACTCAACAAACCAGAGGAAACTTGAATGTGGTGATTTGAATGAAGTTGCCTCTAGGGGGTGCTGTAAACACAGTTTGTTGCATTTATCCATTAACTAAACTACCATGTACAGTTATATTGTTTTTCATAAATGTATAGATATAACAAGTCAAGTGTTTGGTAAGTTTGAAGGAAACATGACTGCCACCTACTGGTCATGTTTTAATCGTTAAAGATTTTACTCCAAAACCTTTTGCCAAAAGCTAGTCTATATTTTTATCGGGCATCAATATATATCAATATTGCTGTATATTTTTAGCTAATTTGATAAAATTCCAGCTGAGACTAAACGCGATGTTTTATATTTGTATGACAGCGCGCTGCATCAGCAAAGCCTGGGTTTGCGACGGTGACAGCGACTGCGAGGACAACTCCGACGAGGACAATTGTGAGGCCCTGGGATGCAAGTTGTCTCACCACATGTGTTCAAGCAACTATTCCATCTGTGTGCCGGCGGAGAAGCTGTGTGACGGCACGGATGATTGTCCCGATGGATCTGATGAGAAACTTTGCGGTACAATTACTTTTCCTCTGTGACAACATTAAATTCAGCCCACTGCTCTTTGATTTATTCAGAATTTTTTTTTTTCTTCTATTTGTTTTGCAGATTTGTGTTCGCTGGACAACGGAGGTTGCAGTCACAATTGCAGCATCATTCCGGGTGAGGGCTTCATGTGTTCCTGTCCCCTGGGCATGGAGCTGGGAGTTGACAATAAGACCTGCCAGATTCAGAGCTTTTGTGCCAAACACCTTAAATGTAGCCAGAAATGTGAGCAGGAGAAGTCCAGCGTCAAGTGCTCCTGCTACGAAGGCTGGGAGCTGGAGGCTGACATGGAGAGCTGCAAAAGCACCGGTGATTTATTTTATAAATCTGGACCTACCCAAATCCTGTCCCATGTGTAGACACTGACGTATCTCTTGTTTTCAGATCCCTTCAAACCTTTCATCATCTTCTCCAACCGTCATGAGATCAGAAGGATTGACCTTCACAAAGGGGAATTCAGTGTTCTGGTACCAGGCCTGAGGAACACCATCGCACTGGACTTTCACCTCAACCAGAGCACTCTGTACTGGACTGACGTTGTGGAGGACAAGATTTATCGTGGGAAGCTATCTGATAATGGAGGTAATGCAGCCATTTTTATTCAGGGTGTCCAATAAAAGCTTTCTTTTTGGGAGGAACACTTGCTAAAAGCATTCATATTTACAGTTTAAACCTCATCAAAACAGTGATATTATTGTTGGACTCGAAACACAAATCATATTCATGCTTTTAACTGTGCATTCCTTGGAAATTAACTTCCACTGAGTAGAGAACACTCTGTAATTTCTCAGAGCCAGAGGAGTCTGTGGTCAGCAGTGGTGGCCTGTAACCCTGAATAAATCTCTCGGGTCGTTTTTTTGGCCTTCCTTTCTCCCAAACCCCAGGTCCTTCTGCCAGTCAAGGTTATGTTCCCAGCCCAGCACTTTTGGGGGCACACGGAAGGCTTTGTCTTCTCCCATTTATCTCAGCAACCCGAGTGCGTGACTGCAGCTATTACTCTGACGCAGTGTAGGAGGCACAACACTCTGTAGCTCCAGTTGTCTGTTCTCCAACTTTGCTATTAAATCATGGCTTCTTTCAACCAACACACTGTGGATAAGTCACGCATCGGCTCTTGCTGCCTTGTGTGGAAGCAGTTGCGACATCTCGAATGTTTTTGGCAAACGGGTTGGCGCTGCCAACTGTTTAAGAAAGATGTCCCCGACCACACAATGCATTCAGAAAGGCAGTGGAACCCCTGGTGATTCTTTAGGAACGCTGAAAGGAAGAGCTGATGTGAGGACTGGTGGATGACTTTGTGACCAATTTGTCTGAACGGACTCAGCCCGGAATAATTGCGCATGATGGTTTTCGTGTTAACTATTGTAAGAGCCAAGGGATTTTTCAGGGAAATAGTAAATTCAGAAATGTGCTTCTTAGAAGTGATGGTGCAAATGTTTCTAAATCACATTACTGTTACACATAGTCATTCCTTGGGAAATGTCTAGATAAAGTGAAACATTTCCCCTCTGTCTTTCTCTGATCAGCACTGACAAGTTTTGAGGTGGTGATTCAGTATGGACTGGCCACACCCGAGGGCCTGGCTGTGGACTGGATTGCTGGAAACATCTACTGGGTGGAGAGCAATTTGGACCAAATTGAAGTGGCCAAACTGGACGGGACCATGAGAACCACGCTGTTGGCTGGAGAGGTGGAGCATCCTCGAGCCATTGCTCTAGACCCCCGTGATGGGTGAGATCTTCAGTGTCATTCTTTTTGTAAAAAAGTCTGATTCACTATATCAGTATTTCCCAAACATTTATGAGGATTTTGCTGAGAATGTCTAAGATTGAGACAATCAAAAACGGGAAATAAAGAAACACAAATGACCTTAAACTCCCAGGATACATGACTCAGACCCACACACAAGTGTTGTAACCCTGTAGTGTTTTTGGGTAAGAATGTACTACATGGTGTGATTTTTTCTAGAAAATAAATTTTGGTGCAAAAAAATTTATTCCGATTATTCCACTTTGTTAAGGCATAATTAGATTTTATTGTATTAAAAAAACAGAATTGTTAAATAAAAATTAAGTAAAAAGAGAAGTCTCATCAAATACTTAGCAGTGCAGTGAAGTTAAAAGTGTGGATTTTCCTTCTGCTGCTAGTGAAGGTTCATAAACCACAATAATTCACTGAGTTATTAAGTTTTATGACATTGTAAAATACCATCCTCTTAGAATATATTTCAGTATGATATTGATAGGACAAGTTCCCTTTGGGGAATACTACTTAAAATTACTTAATAAAATACTACTTAAACTACTTTAATTTAATTTGGGCTGAATTTAATTTGTTACATAAATTATTCGTTTTCAGCTAAAGTTAGTGAAGACTTAAAGCTTAGATCTGAATGCAAAGACCAATGGAACTAACTGCAGGAGAGGTTTGGAACACACTCATGTTTTTTTGCATTTTGTTTCTTGTCATTTTCTCTGACAGTATCCTGTTCTGGACGGACTGGGATGCCAGTCTGCCCAGGATTGAGGCGGCATCCATGAGCGGTGAAGGCAGACGCACCATCCACAGAGAGACGGGCAGCGGCGGTTGGCCCAATGGGCTGACTGTGGACTACATGGAAAGACGCATTGTCTGGATCGATGCCAGGTACCGTTGGCCTCGGGTTTCTGGAACAGAGAGCGCTCTCTCTCTGTGCACTCACTGCATCCACCTACTCAGTGGTTGCATCATGGTCTTTTTTTTTCCTCGTTTGTTTTTATTATGTAAGTTATGTCATAAACATGCAGAGGCAGCATGCCGTTATAAAAGCTACATGGAAAACACTTGTATATAATAAGAAAAACAGAAGGGATTCGGTCCGAGCCAAAAGTTCTGTGAAGAAGACATGTGTTTTTCATTCGGACTCAGGTCGGACGCCATTTACTCTGCCATGTACGACGGTTCAGGGCTGATTGAAGTGCTGCGAGGACACGAATATTTGTCCCACCCCTTCGCTGTGACTATGTACGGGGGCGAGGTCTACTGGACCGACTGGCTGACCAACACTTTGGCCAAAGCAAACAAGTGGACGGGACATAATGTGACCGTGGTTCAGCGCACCAACACGCAGCCCTTCGACCTTCAGGTCTATCACCCGTCCAGACAACCTCAGGGTACGGTGCACAGAACACTCAACTTCTAAAAGTTCCATATATTGTTTATAGTGTAATATTTATAAAAGGACATGTGTGTAGGAGGTGTACAGAATTTCTCCTGCCAGGATGGGTTTTTCTGCTTTGGTATTTTGACTCATAAAGTGAAGAAAAAACATTTTGTACGTCTTTCTTCTGCCCTCATTTTTGCTTACTTCAGTGGAGGTTAATATTTATTAACTCAACTTATAGAAGTAGGAATGGATTTTAGTTGTAGCAAGACACAGTGCATGTGTGTGAATGAAAGAGAGAACAGTGGAATGGTGAGGTTACAAGGAGCAGAGGTGGAGAAGGTGGAGAAGTTTAGATACTGAGGATCAAACGGTCAGAGCAGTGGAGACTGTGGCAGAGAGGAGAAGAATAGAGTGGAGTCAGGATGGAACAACTGTGATAGAAGAGAGTCAGATGAGTTGAAGGGACAGGTTTACAGGATGGTTGTGAGACCAGCCATGATGGATGGATTAGAGAGACTAGGAATAGGTAGAAGACGGGACAGAGCTGGAGGTGGAGGAGTTAAAGATGCTGAGATTGTCTTTAGGAGAGACAAGGATGGACAGGATCAGGAATGAGGTGATTAGAGGGACAACACAGACAGGAAGGGTTGGGAAAAAAGCTGGAGAAGACAGATTGAGATGGTTTGGACATGTTCAGAGGAGGGACAGTGGTAGATGAATGATCCTAGAGATGGAGCTACCAGGTAGGAGAGAAAGAGGACATAAATAGATGCAGCGAGGGAAGTTGGAAATAGTTTTTTGTCATATTTGGAAAAACAAATGTGTTGAAATTAGGGTATAAATAAAGATCATGTTGCAATTCATCACATCAGATAAAGTTTATCTGCTAATAAGAAGTAAATGCATTGTCATAGTTCTATTCTTGTGTATTTAAAGTCAACTGTAAACAAGCATTAAATATCTCAGTTGTGAGATGTTTTCTTAGTGTCTCTATATTTGAAAAAAACATTGACTCTTAATTTTTTACAATTTTGAGTCAAATTGTACCTTCACACCGGGCAAAATCACTTCCAGACATCTGGGTATTTCCTAATACTTGAGTATAAAACTCTCCAATTGTACGTCATGTGTTTAGACATGTGACTGACAAATACGCACAATTGTCACAGCTGTTTTCCTAGCAGTCTGTCAGACGGAATTGACACCCTGGAGTTTTTTCACCACTGGTTTTTAAATCCCAGGAGCGTGCATGAGTGTGTGTGTGTGTGTGTCTGTGTGTCTATGTGTGTGCGTTGGCAGCAGCAGGGTCTGAAACTGAAGCGAAACAACAAAAAAGACACAGAACACACACAGTTGGTGACTGACAACTATAACCCAGGGCTATGACAGTGATGAGACAACAGGCTGTGCTGTCAGGATGCACTCTCACACACACACACGTATACACACACATGCATGCTGTGTTATTCAGGTCCATTGTGGACGAGGTCTGTTACATTCTGGAAAATGACTCCATGACACTGTAGAAATTGTGTCTTAAATTCAAACACCTAGTTTAGTCCAAATGTCTCTAACCGTTGAGACCAGAAGAGACAATTGAAAAGGTTTAGCAGTGAATAAAATTTGCTGCAAAAATCCAGTCAGTAGTGCAGTGTCTAAACTGACAACTATACATCCAGTAATAAAAAGAGTTACGCGATGAAATCAGAATTATCCAACAATGCCCTTCCATCTATTTTCATCCCTTATGAACCCTCCAGCAGGTGTTGACCCCTGGAAGCCACTTGTCCAAACCACAATTCCATCTTACCTCAGAGGTACACCCTGGAGTTTCACAACAATGACAGAGACATTACCTCTGGGCCAAATCCCCACTCCCAAACAATAAAATAACAAATAGTTCTGGGACATACAAAGAGGACATACCACTGTTCTTACCAGCATCTATCTGTCTATCTGTCTGTCTATCTGTCTGTCTGTCTGTCTGTCTGTCTGTCTGTCTGTCTCTCTGTCTTTGTATATATCTACCTATCTATCTATTTGTCTGTCAGTCTACCTACTCACCTGTCTATCGCTCCACCTATCTATATGTCTATCTACCTACCTGTCTGTCTGTCTTATCTTTCTATTATGATATCATTTTCAGGTCTAACTGATTCAGTTGTAGTGTGTAAAGTTTTTCTTCTTCTCCTTTTTCTAGCTCCAAACCCTTGTGCCGGTAAGGACGGTCAAAGTCCCTGCTCTCACCTGTGTCTCATCAACTTCAACCAGACCTTCTCGTGTGCCTGTCCTCATCTCATGAAGCTGCAGCCGGACAAACGGACCTGCAAAGGTAGGAACAGACTGGAGCAGTACTTGCTGACTCTTTCTCTCGGCTCCAAACCAGTGTTCAGGGAGTGGACGTAGATCTAAACCCATTTATCTTCTGTCCCATCTATGGGTCCAGCTCTTTGTTTCAGAGACTTTTTCTTCTTCTTTGCTCCTGGGATTACTATTGTGCATTGTATCTCTTCTTATATAAAGACAGTTTCGTGAGGTTTAATGTGTGCAGAGTTGCAGGATTGTAGTTTTTGGATCTGAAGAGTTAAGTTTTACTTTGAGTCATCAATATTAAACACAGGCAATTATTTTAATTACGTTGTTGTATTGATTTGTGTGAAGATTCTTATTCCAATCTAGTACCGATCAATGCCACACCCTCCTGTGACTAATGGGTTTGTTTTGTAAAATACAGTGCAATTGTGTATGTGGACATAAAATAAAAAGGAATCAATGCAGTGGTTCCCAAAGTGAGGGGCGGGGAACCGCTGATTTATTTTCTTTTTCCAATAAGACTCATAAAAGGATCATTTGTAAAAGGAGGTTTGGACGTGGAAAAATAAAAACTGCTGCATTTATAACAGTAGAACATGACTCAAAAAAATCACAAGCCAAAATGCAATTACACTTTAACAAACTGGAAGCTGATGACGAACTAGTTTATAAGATTTAATGTTTTCTGACTGAGTTGCTTTTTTTGTTTCCATTATCCAGAGTCGCGCAAGTTCCTCCTCTATGCTCGTCAGATCGAGATTCGCGGCGTGGACATCGACAACCCTTACTACAACTACATCATTTCCTTCACTGTGCCGGACATTGACAATGTTACCGCAGTGGACTATGATGCTGTGGAGCATCGCATCTACTGGTCAGACGTTCGAACACAGACGATCAAGAGAGCTTTTATCAATGGCACCGGGGTGGAGACGGTCGTCTCTGCTGGTAAGGAGTTATTTCTATTTTCTTCTCTTAAATTTAATGTACAAAATGCCTAGGAATAACATTTACCTGTGTATTTTCCAATAACTCAGATCTTCCAAATGCCCATGGACTGGCTGTGGACTGGATCTCCAGGAACCTCTTCTGGACCAGCTATGATGCCAATAAAAAGCAGATCAACGTGGCCAGACTGGATG
>JAFBJS010057593.1:2083-27977 GCA_016785265.1 Paraplagusia blochii
GGGGGGGGGGGGGGGGGGGGGGGGGGGGGGGGGGGGGGGGGGGGGGTTCCTCTGCTGTGACCCAGATGGACTGCGGCACCCAGTCCTCCTCTTCCCTTCACACCTTCACACCCGGTCTGCACATCAGCACCAGCCTCAGCACCAGCAGAGTCCCAGCACCGACAGAAGATCAGTTCAGAGTCCAGGCGATGAAGACGGGAAACGGGGTCAGGGTTCCAGGTCCGAACCTTTCCGATCAAAGTCCGGTGTCTTTGTCTCAGTATCCACTCGGAGACGTGTCCTGTGACTCAGTGTGGACAGTCATGCTGCTACTGCTACTGCTGCTACTGCTGCTGCTGCCTCCGTGGTCTGCGCTCCCTCTTCTCCTCCTCCTTCTCCACCTCCTCCTCCTCCTCCTCTTCCTACTCCGAGCATCCTTGACATTTTGCCAGCGGTCTGTGAGCTCCGGTGCGGTCCTGAAGACGAGGCCCGGTCCAGAAGACGAGACCCGGTCCTGCTGTTCGAACACCGCGTCGTGTGCAGACCGACGAACGAGTCCAGTCAGACCCTCATTTCTCCTCCTCTTCCTCCTCTTCCTCCTCCTGCTGCTGCTGCTTGTTGTCGGTTTAGGTCCATAAAATGACGTCGTGGCCCAGAACCACAAAGTCTAAAGTCACGGTCCGTCCCGAACCTCCACACGCCGTGTCTCACCGATGCTCCTCCCCTTCTTCCCAAGGCCCCTCCCCCTGAGGGACAGACGGGACACGGTCATATAACACATACAGTCTTCATGTGATGAGACCAGATTGTGACGTCACGCCAGCTGCCGACATACTTACACTTACATTGCCCACTGGCTCCGTGACGTCACAGCGCAGGCGTGTCCTGACGTTTTCATCAACACTGCCGATGCTGTGACGTCATCAGAGGTGTTCCACCTGGTTCTATTGGGGATTCAATGCACCATATAAGTGGCCAATGACGTCACCGCCTGTCCGTGACGTGATTGGATGAGTTCAAGTCCCAATGAGAACTGACCATGTGTCTGATCTTCTGATGATGGTGTGTGTGTGTGTGTGTGTGTGTGTGTGTGTGTTGTGATACTCCCCCCCCATGACAATAATATCACTTTATTATTATTATTATTATTATTATTACAGTCCCGCCCCCTCCCCGACGAGAGGTGTCCTGGGTTGCAGGACTCGAAGCAAAAGGTGAACAACTTCCGGTGATGAAATGGCAACAAACAGGAAGTGACGGTGAGTTGGAGGAAACAAAGCAGTGAAACATCACACCTTACAAAATAAGATGTCGCGTTACAAAATAAAATCATCGTTCAATGATAATCATATAACACGATCCGATCCGATGTTTTATTTTTCCACTATTGAAGCTGCAAAGACAAGTGAGAGACTCACGCCTCAATGATATCTACTGTCAACTATGCGCCCCCTGTAGGGGTCGCTGCGGTGTCGCCGCTGGTAATGAATGATTCATAATGACCAGGCAAGTTTGGTCTCCGTGCATTGACTTCATCTGACCACATGAGGGAGCAGCGAAACCAGAGCTCTGGTTCTCTGAGCTAACTAACAGTCCAGGGAACAACCACAGGTCGACCACGTGACCCTGTGAAGGGACAAACCCGACCCCCGTCTAGGATCATCGGTCAGTTCCATTCACCTTCTATTCTGAACAGCGCCACCTAACCTACTGTATGAACAACACCACCGACGTCCTCACTCTTCTGCCTCCTGCTTGTGTACCGTACCGTCCCATGGTTACAGCAGGTTCTAATCCCATCAGCCCCTCTGCTGTCGCCCCCGCCACTCAGGCCACTGGTTGAACAAACTTCAGCTTTGTCTCCTGGTCCTGGTCCTTGTCCTGGTCCATGAGTCTGACAAACGGATCAAGCCACCCTGTCACTGTGCTCTGATCCACTGATCCACTGATCCACAGACTCACTTTGTACCATCCTCTGTGTGTGTGGCCCACAGATCTGGCCCAGTGGGGTTCCAGTCCCAGCTGTATCTAGGCCACAGGAATCGCTCCATCCATGGTCTGTGGACAAGGGGGGGGGGGGGGGGGGGGGGGTCAGTGAGAGCGGGGTGGATTTGGTCAAGTTCCCATGGAGAGATTAGGAAGGGGGCGGGGCAGGGGCTGTTGTCAATGAAGGTTTTTGAAAGAGAGTGGGGGGAGGAGGGGCAAAAAGACAGAGAGAGGACTCTCAGCATGTAGGGGAGGGAGTGAGGCCAGCCTGTTGGACGGAAATTGAATGTCCTTCACAGTCCTTCCCTCCCTCTGTCCGTGTCTCTCGGTCCTGAAGTCAGTTCTCCGTCTCCTTCACACTCGTCCAGACGGAGCGTCTTCGTCCTGTGGGGCAGGTAAGAGACTGGGACAGATCTGTAACATAGACGGGAAGTAAACACATGACCCTGTGTTGATGATGTCATTATGACATGGTCAGTACTAATTAGTTCAAGGGAACATGTTTACGTACGTGAAGTTGTGTTACCACAGACACACACACCCATCTAGGAGATTAAGAATGTTCCGACCAGGACCAGGACCAGGACCAGGACCAGGACCAACCCTCAATGCAGTCCAGGTCTGGTTCCACAGCCTGGGTCTGTCACTGTGACCCACAGACAGATTAGGGATTAGGATTAAGAACAAGAAGATGAGGCAGTGTCTGAGCCTGGGACAGACTGACAGGCATCACCTCCTCCTTTTCTCCTCACCCTGTCCTCCTCCTCCTCCTTCTTCTTCTTCATTGTGTCACTGTCCTTGGTGCTGAACCCTCTTCTCTTCCAGTCATGGGCGTCAACCCTGGTCTTCTGTTGTTGGTCTGGACCTGTTTGTCAGCTGCAGTGATTGGTGGAGCTCACTCGGAAAGTGTGTGTCTTCCGGATGGAGCACACAAGGCCACGCCCGGTCCAGAGCGCCACCTGGGGGAGTGTTGGTTATATGCTGACAGTAGGTGATCTGAACATCTGACCTGATGTTGACGGTCCCGGTGTGAAGCTGCTAAGTTGAATGAAGACCTGTTGCCATTGATTAGACAGTTGCTGCTCACAGGAAGACATCCGGGACATCTCGCACACTCCCTCCGCCGCCAACAGCAATGAACCCTGGGACAAGTGTGGACCACTCAGCTCTCAGTGAGTCTCATCTGTGACACCTCTAGGTTGATGGTTCCAAATCCAACTTCAAGTCTAAGTCTAACCCTGAACTCTTTTCTTCTCAGGTGTGAGGGATTCCTCAAGCGTGTGACCTGCTTCTACCGCTGCTCCCCCGACGCCGTCCGCTGGTCTCACCCCCACCGGCGCTCCTACATCCAGGCCGTGCCGCTTTGCCACAGTTTTTGCCATGATTGGTGAGGCCGCCAGCCCACGGTGCTGATCCAAATCAGACCAATGACGTCCAATGACATGATCACATCAGAGCCAGGAGTCCACTCAGTGTCTACAGAACTGACTCTCCTTGTCCACTGTCTTCAGGTTTGAAGCCTGCAGGATGGACTTGACCTGTCCTCGGACCTGGGCCACAGACCCGAGGGGTCAGAACTGTACTGCAGCATGTGTCCAGTACCAGCAGGTTGGTCTGTGGCCAAGTCCACAAAATAGGAAAACCTTCTCGTTGTGACGCCATAAATTCAAGTACTACCAGATTCCAGAGGAGGGCAGTGTTTAGTCAATATTTCCATGGGTCGTCAGTGAGTGCTGAGCTCAGTCAAAACCTTTCGGGACAAATACTTTTCTGTCAATGTGTTACGGTGTCTTACAACTTAATGACCGACTGTTCTTGTAGATGTTCCAGCACGGCAGGGACCTGTGTGAGAGCCTGTGGGGTGATGCCTTCGTGACGGTGGAGGACGACACGGGGGACACGGGGGACACGGGACAGGCCGCTCAGGCTGGAGCTGAGGGCGAGGGCGGTCTCCCCTGCGGCTGCCTGACCCTCAGCCCGTCCGACAAGGACGTGATGGCTGCTCTCAGAGCTCGGCAGGACGACCCGGAGGAGCTGGACACCACCAAGGCCGACCTGCCCCAGTACCGAGCTCCGTGTCGGACCAAGGAGGCTGAGAAGAAGAAAAAGACGCGCAAACGTTCGCTGACGGTGGAGGACCTGGAAGGAAGTGGGAGTGGCCTGTAGTGGGGGTTGATTGTCTAAGGATAAAAGTGTGGTGAACGACTTCAGTCTGTCACAGCCACAGCTGCAGTTCACCTGCATGTCCTGTAGGAGGCACTAAACTAGAACCAGCGGTTTGTTACTGTAAAAGTACGAGTAAAAAAAGAATCAAAGACGGAAAAATAGATGAAAAGCAGTTTTCAAGCTTAGCATTTGACTAAAAATTCAAATGATGTTTTGGGTTAAAAATAAATGTCTTAACCTGTGAATGTCCACCTGGTCTGATGAGTCACTGTCCACCGATCTCAGTCCTCCCTGAGGGACTCCTTGGAAGTTCCTTGAAGTAAATCAAGTCACTGACGGTGGAGCCATGAAGATGAAGATGAAGTTTCAGATCATGTCCCACAGCAGACCGACTCCACTGATGATCTCCATCACCGTGGATCATTAGAAGCAGCACCCAGCTCAGTGGAGACTGAACTGGGTGAGACTGCACCAAAAGGACGGGGGTTCAAACCTGACTACAGCTGCAGCCCCCGTTGCCCAGAATGGGTTTTAAAGCAAACAGAGAAAATACTGAAGATCATTTTTTCAAGATCCCATTTATTTGTAGTGCAAAAGAGACAAACGGGACGACTGCGCTGTCACCTACAGGACCAGAAGGTGCAAACACCACCAAAGTCAAACTTCAACCTTCTCCAACAAATGTGCAGCAAAGTTCACACAACACCATAAATGTTCAAATAATCCCCAGTCAGCAGGAGGTCTGGTCTCTGGAGGTCACAGGGTAAAAACAGCAGCTTTGACAAAGAGTCAGAAGAAGAAAAAAAAAAAAAAAAAAAAAAAGACTGTGGACTGAGGAGAGAGAGTTTGGACTTCCTGTCAGGTGATCCTTTTTTTCCAGTTCCCTGGTGAAGAAGCAGCAGCAGCTTTGACTTCAGTCCCAATTAAGTAGTGAGTCGGGCACAGGTCCGATCCGGTCCAGTCTCAGAGCAGAAGGTACAGGAAGCACTTTGTCATCAGAGGAGGAAGACTGTTCTGTTCTGTTGTTGCTGTGAGGGACATCATGTCTTTAAAGACAAAAAAAAAACAAAAAAAAAACAAACAAACACCCAACCCATAGAACCCAGTGTTTTGGTGTTTAGTGACTGATGAGGGACTGAGTGAGAAGAAGAAGAAGAAGAAGAACCAAAACCAAGGCTGAACAAACTCCTCAGATCAGGAAAAAAAAAAAAAAAAAAAAAAAAAACAGACACAACAGACAATTGAAAAGACCTTGAATAAGTGACTGTCTGTCCATCTGTCCATCTGTCGTCTGATCACAGTGAAACCAGAGGTTAAAAAGAAAGTCTGAACAAACATCTGCCACCTTAAAAGGTGTGTCATCTCTGCTAAGAACCATAGAGGGCCAGCAGGGGGCGACAGCAGCAGCAGCTTTGAAACGGTCTTCTTGAGCAGCAGCAGCATCATCATCATCATCATACAGTGAAGGTTTTAAGGCAACTTGATAAAACATCTGAGGTGAACTGTCCCCCCCGACTGTCTGTCTTGTTGATCATCATCTTTTATCTGGGGTGGGGTCGCAGCAGGCCCCTCCTGGCATTGGTGGACTGTCTCTGCTGAGCCAGGAAGGACATGGCCTGGTTGGACTGAGACACTCGCTCACTGGACACCTTCTGATGGAGAGCCATGCCCTGAGACAGAGACAGAGACAGGTTGCTCAGTCGTCTAAATATCTTTACAAATAGAAAAAAAGAGAAAACCGCCTGTACAGTGACTACTAGTGGCAGCCTCTGTGTATAACACGCAGAGTCCAACATTCCTTTTGCATATCCAGCAGCTGTGACTGTTGGAGATGTTCTGTGATGTTCGGTGATGTTTCAGCTCTCACCATGTTGTACCAGGCACTGATGATGAGCTTCTCCTCCTGGTCGTGTCTGGCTCTGCTCTTCTCAACGTCGTGCTGCGGCGACAGAAGGTCCAGTCTCAGTCACAGCTGCTCATCTACACACAGCACACACGTGCAGTACCCTGGCTTACCTCCAGGTGGTGGATCCTTCTGTCCTTCTCCGTCAGCTGGTTCTTCAGAGCCTGCACCTGAAGGTCAGGACTCTGGGTCGCCGAGGTCTGACCGGAGTCCAGGGTCTTGATCACCTGCAGGAGGGAGAACCCGAGTGTGTGGGACATTAGTGCTGATGACACCTGAGGCAGCCGTCCACACGTGTCCCACGGACAAACGGTCACTGGAGTCAGTGGTCAATCACAGCAGGTAAATAGTTTCTGTTAGTGGGCAGCTGGTGGTCAAGGACGTGGACGGACTGAGGACCGAGGAGCAGCGATCACAGCACCGTCCCCACCCGCAGTCCCGCCGTCTCCTCATCCTCAGCCAGACTGAAACAAACACCAGCGTCACAAGCACAGAGGGATGAAGAAGACTGACCGTTCTGGCCTTCTCCACATAGCGTTTGTAGCGCTCCTCCATCTGCTTCATGTCCTCGTCCTTCTTCCTGAGGATCTCCTGCAGTTCATCGATCTTCTTTGCCACTGAGGGTTAGGGTTAGAGTTTAGAGGAGGAAGAGTGTGGATGAGGAAGAGCGTTTGACTCACTGTTGCCGTCCACTTTGGGCTCCAGGTCATCGATGACTTCTTTTTTCTTCTGGAGATCAGACTGAGCCTCGTGGAGCTTCTCTCTACAGAAACATCACAGCAGATTAGGAGACCACTGCAGTTCAGTGTGAACGGAGTCAGAGTCAAGTTCACACTCACAGATGCTCCTCAAGTTTCTTCTTCAGTAGGGACGACTGGGACAAACGAGGAGACAAAAACAGACACGTCAGACTGTGGAGATGTTCACTGAAGAGGGACAGTCTGAGGTCAATCATGACCCAGGTGGTCAGCGGGGGCGGGGGGGGGGGGCGAGGGAGGGGGTGTACTTACAATGGCCTGATTTTGGCAACGATGACCGGCGGTGGTGGGCGGAAAGACAGGCAGACAGACAGACAGACAGACAGACAGACAGACAGACAGACAGACAGACGTTAACGGTGTTTCACCACAGCACACACTGGGGTAAATTCCCACACATCATGTACAACCATTAGGGGGCGCTGTGGCCCACATTAGCTCAGGGGGCTGGAGAGCTAACAGTGTAGAGACGATGCAGGGCAGATACAGTTAACACTGCCCCCTAGTGTCCACTCACATCTTCAGTCTTGCTGTCCTGCTCCTGCAGAGCTCTCTGCAGCTCCTCCATCTGAGAACGCAGCTCCATGATCTGCTGCTCGTTCAACCTGGAAAAGACGGAGGACAGAGGGGAGACGGACTTGAGACAAAGACAATCTCACCTCAGGCTGGAGCTGCCCCCACTGGTCAAACATGGAATGACATGTTGAGAAGATGGATCTCAGACCACAGCACCAGTCTGGACCATCACTACTCTGCTCCTGTCACTGTTGCTGTGGAACCTTCTAACAGCCTTGGCCTGGTGTTGGAACACACGCACACACAGCCCACCCACATGTCCACATGTCCACACGTCCACATGTCCACACACACACACACACACCCCCCTCCTGTGCAGCCCACACTGACATTTAGGCAGACGGTTCTACTGCCGTCAGCCAAAGAAGAAGTTCAACGTCCACCTGCTGACCAAGGCTGACCATCAGTCCGCTGAGACCAGCCGCTTGTCCACCCACCTGTTCTGTGTCTCCAGAGTGTTCCGCCTCCGCTGAGCCTCCTCCAGCTGGGCCTCAGCCTCCAGAACCTTCTGTCTGGAGCTCTCCTCCTGCACACACAGCATCTTGTTCTCATTCTGCAGACGCACCAGCGTCTCCCTGTCCAGAGGAGGACGAGACATAGGACAACCATGAGAGTGAGAAAGTCTGGGGACAGACTCTCAGTGGTCAGACAGAGGGAGGAGACACACATACTGGAGCTCAGTGGGCATCATCTCAGCAGCCAGGTTTCCCACAGTGAGTCCAGTGTCACATAAGCCTGAGCCTGTGGAGACAGAGAGAGAAGATGGTACCAGCTGAAGGTACCAGACTGCTGAGGTACCAGACTGCTGAGGTAGGAGACTGCTTACGATGCCTTCACTACTTCTTCTGAATCCCCCTTCTCCAGCTTCTACTCTGACTCCAACTACAGTACTTCCATGTCCTCCATCAATCTCCTCTTTGTCTCCTCCTACCTGGTAGCTCCATCTCTAGGATCATTCTTCTACCAACGTGTCTCCTCTGGACATGTCCAAACCATCTCAATCCGTCTTCTCTAGCTTCTTTTTCTCCAAACCTTCCTGTCTGTGTTGTCCCTCTAATGTCCCTCATTCCTGATCTTTAGCATCAGCATCTTAAACTCCTCCACCTCCAGCTCCACCTCCTGTCTTCTACCTCCACCTCCTGCTGGTCTCACCACCAAACTTTGCCAGATGTCCTTCCTGACACAACCCTTACCATTTATCCAGGTTTGGGGCCGGCACTAAAAAGGGACAACACATGCCCCCTAGTGGCTGGTTTTCCACACTGAACCTTACGATGCCTTCACAGTCCTTGTAAAAAGTTGGACAGGAGCTTACCTGTCCCACTGAGACACCTCTGCTGGACCTGTGCACACCTCAGTTCGTCATTAGTTTCTCTCAGCGTGTCCCGCTCCGTGATCAGACGCTGGAAGGAGAACACAGTCCAAGCTGACGTCCACGTCCAAATGGGAGGAGCGGCGTCCGTGGGTGGAGCCGGAGCCCACTCACCTCCTTCTCCTTCAGCAGAGCCTCGTACTTGTCGTGCAGGTTCCTGTACTCAAACTGCCACTTCTCAGCTTTCATGGCCTCCGCTGAATGTTTGGTGTGGAGCTCGTGAGCCTGCAAGTCAGAGAGCAGGGCAGAGTGTTGGAAGGAAGACCTGCCAGAGGGGTGTCCAACGCCCCCCCCCCCCCCTCACCCCCCAGACCCCCACCTGTCTCTTGTAGGTGTCCAGCTGGTTTCGGACAGCGTTCGCCCGACGCAGCTCCTCCTCCAGCTCGCAGGTGCGCTGCATGTACACATTGTTGCGCTCCTCCAGGAGGCGCACCTGTCTGCGCAGGTCGCCCAGATCCTCCAGCTTCCGCTTGTAGGTCTCCACCAGAGTTTCGAGCTGGTTCACCCGGTTTGACGAATGCCTGGGGGGTGAGGGTGCGAGGGGGATATGAGTCTGAAGGTCCGACACGACAGCAGAGAAAGATGGAGATCCTCACCTCAGGACGTCCATCTCGTCCTTCAGGGCCTGCGCCTCCTGTGCCAGGCTGGTCAGCTCCTCGTTGCGCTGCTGCAGGTCGTTGAACTCCCGCTCCAACATCTCCGTCCTCAGACGTACATCGTCTCTGCTACTCTCCAGTCTGAGGAGACGCCGCACCACATGACAGACATCAAACAGCCCTTTACATCAAAGGAGACCTCTCATCCTTCAACGGAGCTTCTCCTACAGTAGAGTAGTGAGCCGCCGCGGCCACAGAGGGCGCCGCAGCACCACAGTTGAAAAGTGCAGGACCAGCAGGCAACCATGATGAGGAGCAGCTGCGTTTGTGTGTGTGTGTGTGTGTGTATTTCTATCATTGAAAATATATATATATATATAAAATAAAATACCAATATATAATTTAAATAAAAATGTCAATACACATAGATGGAGCTAAATTAAGCTTCATGTGAAGTTTAACGGCTACTGGGCTTCAGTCACGTGTTTCCTCCTGATGAACAAAGTGATTCACTGATGGGAGAAGATTCTTAGGAGACAAACATGTCTTCAGACACCATACCTGAAGTTCTCCTCCTGCAGCTGCTCCATCTGACTCTGCAGCAGCAGCAGCTTCTTGCCCGTGACGGCGGTGGAGGTCGACTCCAGGGAGTCGCGGCGACTCAGCTTCTCTTTCAGATTGCGCGTCTCGGCTTGAAGTAACGACTTCTCTTCCAGGATGGCAGACAACTGAGGGACAAAGCAGTGAATCAGAGGGAGAAACCAGTCCACGAAACACTGCGTCCACAGTGAGGACCGCGTGTGTGTCTCAGTCAGCTGCTGTGTCCAATGGAACTCCTCAATAGCGGAGTTGTTACCATTGGCCCCGGAGTCAGAGATAAAAATAGAAGAAAATGCCGATCTGACTGAGGAACATCAGCTGCCGTTCCATCAGACCAACAGGTCCTCATTTTTTCAATCTGATTCCCAAAGACAACATCTGACCAGGCTGTTGTCCTAAATACACCGTCTCATCACTGGCAATGTCCTCAGTTTTGCGTCCACGGCCGCAGAGGACGTAAGCAGTGACCAGCACTGTCCCGTCACCGCATGAAATAAAACAAAAAGAGTTTGAAAATGAAGCCAACCTGATGCTCCAGGTCCAGGCACCGCTGGTTCAGGTCGGACTTCTCGTCCGCCTCTTCACTGAGGAAATAGTATTTCCTGGACTGGAGCAGCAGAGAGAGGAGAGCAGAAGAGAAGACGGTCAGTGTGGGACTGTGGGGACTGCACAGGAACAACATCTCTGACTAAAAGACATCAGACTGACAACGAAGAAGAAGAAGAAGAAGAAGAGGCTGCAGCTCAGACCTGGTAGTCAAAGTCTCCATACATCTCTGGGCTTCCTGGTTCAGATGAAGGTTCTTTTGACAAGAGCTAAAAAAAAAAAAAAAAGACCAAAATAAAGTCCTCATTCACACAGACAACCCTGCTGTGATGGATGGAACGCCTGGTGAGTCTTCAATGTTGAGATGTTGGAGATCCCTCACCTCCTGAATGGCCGTCATCACCACATGTTGGACCGACTCCTCCAGTGTCATTATCTGCTGAATTTGTTCTGAGGTTAAAGTTAAAAAAAAAAAAAAAAAAAAACAACTCCAGGTCAACAGACAACACCACGCAGGTTCTCGCAAATGTAGAAGAAATGTAGAAAAGTAGCTTCATCTGCGGTCCACTCTGGACCTTCACCACCTTGTTTCTTCTCACAGCTGACAGCGCAGCCCAGGACCAGCTGCACCAGCTTCCCCAGCTCCCTCTGGTCTCCCATCTCCCCGATCAGGGTGACATCTGGCAGGTGATCTTCTGACACCTGATGTTCCAGCACCTGTTCAGGAGCACAGGGCAGCTGAGCACCAAGGAAGGACCTTCAACTCACACGGTGGACAAAGGGTCAGAGCGAGGGATTACATCGTGGTAGTACTCCAGAACACTCTTCAGAATCTTCTTCAGGTTGCTGACCTGGGAAGAAGACAAAGACAGACAAAGATGGAACCCAGACCCGCTGAGTTCTGGTGTCGTGACCACCTGTCGGGATCACCTTCAGGCGCCAGTTGGCCGCGCTCTCCTCCTTGATTCTGCTGAGCCAGGTCTGATTGAACCACGACGGGTCTCTGTGGAGGAGAACACAGCAGAGGTGAGGCTGTTCCAGGTCCACTGGGCCACCGCACGGAGAACCTTACATTCTGTGGAGCACGTGAGCGACGGCCACTCCACTGGTCAGTTCCTGCTGGCTGCTGCATGATGGGACCTGGAAGGTCTGTAGCTGAGAGAGGAGAAAGACCACCTTCAGAGAAGACTGACTGACTGAACAGACGGGGAGTCACGTGACGCTCCAGCCTTCTTAAATTCACGTCAACTTCATCAGGTTATGATGGTATTCGACGGTGTGACGTCAGTAAAACTAATGTCGTTTCCGGAGATGACGTGGAGTTGAGTCTAACACCCGCCCCCCCTACCCCCCCAGGCCAAACTTCCAAACTAGCCGTTTAGCTTAGCCGCCTAGCCACAGTTAGACAGGTGTTTCTAAAACTGAAGTTCAGCGCCGCCCACTGGTCACTACCGTGTATTCATGCTTAACCAAAAGCCTTTCCATCGAGGCCTAACATCCCATCGTGTCGGTGTTTTCTCCACCTGTTAGCCGCCGCCATTAGCCTGACTCACCCAGGTGAACAGGGCGTCACACGGCTGCCCCCCTCCGGCCGCACTCATCCTGCCCCAGCGGTGGACACTCGGACTGTGGTTCCTCCAAAAGTTGGTCACTCACTCCTCTCCACGCCACTCATTCTCCGCCCCGCTGCTCCTGTTGCTGCTCCTGTTGCTGCTCCTGCTCCTGCTCCTGCTGCGTCTTCTGCTCCTCTCCCGGCCGCCGCTTCGCCTTTCAGCCGCCGTGTCCCCAGCGGGTTTCCGTATTTAGCTGGTTCCTCAGAGGTCCGATTACTGATGTCTGTTGAGCGTCGTTGATTATTAACAGGGCAGTGATCGAAGCTCAGACGCTGCTACGTCTGTTCACCTCTGTATAATAATTATATATTTCTTCTAAAATAGTCAAAGAAAAGTTTCCTTGTCGGTTTTTTCCCGCCCTTCTGTAAATATTCAATTCTCTCAAGTCACACCTTTCACCGTGTGTTCAAACACGAGGCAGAGTTCCCTTTACTACCACAGGGTGGCAGGAGTTGCCGCATAGCTTTAGAAAAGAGTCCGTTGCGAAGCCGACGACACGGAGGTCACCGAGATCGCTGTGACGTCACAGAGCTCCAGGTAAAGTGTGACGTCAGACCCAGGAGTTGAAGTGTGGCCCGTGTGTGGTGACGTCACAGACCGGGGTGACCTACTGCCGGGCGTAGGCCCTCAGCCTCCCCTGCACTTTGAACTTCATTGACCAATCGGGGCAGAACACCACCCGTGGACCGTGGACAAACACCTGTGTGAGAGGAAGAGTTCACAGCGTTTCCAGAACGTCGTCAAACAACCGGGCTTCAGCACAGCCCACAGAGTGGAGACGAGCCAGAAGAAGTGGACCAGTCAGTGTGGAGAACCTCTCTCCAGGGAAGGTCAGCTCTGAGCTGGAGGAACCTCCGACCTGGGAGGAAGTGAGCTTCATGTTCAGGGTCCAACTGAGAACTTAGTCACTGGCTGTGGAAGGGGTCGGGGCTGACTAATGTGTGAGCAGCAGCAGCGGCGGTGGTGGTGGTGGTGGTGGTGGTGGTGGAGGTGGTGCCGAGCCAAGAAGGGAGCTGACTATTTTTGGCCTGCGCCTCTTCCTCCACTCCAATTCCTCTTTTCACCCGTTCTCTCTTTCCTTATTCCCCAGATGTGTTTCCTTCCTGAAAGTCAAAAGGCTTTACTTCTCCTCTTCTCCAACCCAACACTGACGCATTCACCCTCGGGGGGGGAGGTGGAGGAGGTGGAGGAGGTGCAGAGGCCAGAAGCTAAGATTGAGTAATGATTGCCTTTTTTAAAACTTGCGGTTTAGATGTTTGGAAAAAAACAGGAATAGTTCCTTTTTTTTTCACGGCTCTGTACGAACGCAGAGCCAACGGACTCCATCCACACATGGCCGGGTCACATGACACGGCCGGGTCACATGACTGCCTGGAAGAGCTCTCCAACATCAGATTCATCAGGCTGTAATGAACTAAAGTTGAGTTGGTCTCAGTGGATCCGTCCTGACTCCGCCGCTGGTTTTCAGCAACACTTCCTGGAGCGTTGTCCCTGCGGCGGGATTATTATTCCAGCGGGAATAATTCAGTGAGGAGATGGTGGCCTGCGGTCACTGCCGAGGTTCAGAGAAGACAGAAGCCGCAGCTTTGAGTCAAGGAATGTCAGTGATGTGTTTGCAGCTGGAATGTCCTGGAATGTTGGCAGCCGTCCATTTCCCTGCAGCTTTCCCAGGTGTTTGAGGGAAAAGACAACAGGCTGGAATAAAAGAAAAGAACCAGGAGGACAGGAGTCCACTCGGAGACCCCTTTGACAGACATGAGCTCATCAGCTGTCTGTCCCTCCCCCAGGATGGTTCTGTCCAACGGTAATGACAGTAGTTAATATTGAAAAACACGTAACAGGAAGTGGTCTGCAGACCAGGTGTTGAAACTCCTTCAGTCCAACACTGGTGACCGTCGAAGACAGTCACCAGTGTTGGACCACAGGTTATATAACACACACACACACACACACTGGTCACTGTGTGGACATGAGTCAACGGGACTGCACTCAAAGCCCCTCTGTTGTCAACTGATCCAGAGACCAAAACAGTTCAGTGTCCACTGTCCTCGCGGCCGCTGCACTGACCCTGGTCAGAGGGGTTTCATGAGTTTCTTCAGATCTCTCCCTGTCTCCCTGTCTCCCTGTCTCTCACTCACAGGCAGCTGCTCCATGTCCAGGGTGGCTGAATCCATCCACCCGAGCAGTGCACTGGGAGAAACCTGAGACCGTCTCCATTGTCTCCATTGTCTCCATTGTCTCCATCCACCAACAGTCACAGCAGCAGCAGCAGCAGGGCCAGAGGTCCTCAGACCAGAGAGCAGAGGACAATAATATGGTGTCACAGTGTCTCCAGTGTAGTCTCTGGTTTGGACTGTGTCCTGAGACTTGACCATGGTCCATTAGAAGGTCCACATGCTGTACCTGGACACCTGGTACTGTGTGTAGACCAGATTATGACAGACCAGGATTTTATTTATGGTACGTGACATTTATCAAGCGACTGTTGAGGAGCGGCTCAGAGGGGGCGGGACATCGGGCTGAGCCTGGACCAGTGGCTGAGGAGCTGGGGTTGGTTTGCGGTCTGAGGTGCAGTGATTACTGGGCTGGACTAATGACAGGTTCGATGCCCAGGGTTTAAGACTGCTCCTCCCAGCACCACAGTCAACACACACACAAACACACACACACACACACACGTCCAGCTCCATCGCTAGAAGAGTGTGCAGAGATCCGGCAGCAGGTGGAGCCGTCCCCCACCCTGTTACGCCCGGCTGCTGTGGGCTTAGAACCGGGGCGGACCAGTTGTCCCAGTTCAACCAGTCGTGGACAATGACATCATCATCACTCTATGTCCACCCTGGGATATTTCCCATCATCCTCTCATCATGATGCAATGTAAAAGTCACTTCACTGGGACAGACTGGGACAAACTGGGACAGTCCAGTCTCCTCCAACCATGCTAGGCCTTGAACCTGTCCCAGACACGCGGGCCTGACTATAGCAGGAGACGTGTCACATGACCCTGACCATCCACTCATCCTGTCTCTGACCAACCTCAGACCAACTTCACTTTCTGGGACTTTCAGTGTAGGACGATAGGGCGCTCTGAAGTCAACGCCCCGTCAAAATAAAAGCTCTCCGAGTGTTGTCGGTTGTTTTCCTCTGTTCCTGTGACAGTTTTCTGGGTGTGAGAACGACTTTGGTCGTAAACACCGACCACACCTTCAGAATTACACAACTTCCTTATTCTTTTTGTGCACACACGCCAAGAGAACACACCCAGAACACACACACACACACACACACACACACTCTTCTGCCCCGCTTAATGGATGCCCTCAGCCAGCAGCCCAGATTACCCCACTGAGCTGTGAGGGCAGGTCAACAAGTCTGGTCTTCAGCTCAGGACTCAGTACAACGCACACTGTCCACAGCAATCAGCTGGAGGTCTGGGCCTGAAGAACTTGTCCACTGCTGTCCACTGCTGTCCTTCTGACCTGCGGCTTCATGAGTTCCAATCCCAGGGTGTATGGGCCACCACGGAGATCTACCTGCAGTTCACACCACACACCACAACATGTGACGCAGTGTGTCCAGAATCCCCGGGTCAAATGATGTCATCATGACATCACTGCGGGAAAGTCTTCATTAAGGTCTGGTGCAGGCTGGGGGCCGCCAGCCAATATAGAGTGAGAGAGGAGGAGGAGGAGCTTACTGACGCCTCCTTAGGGTTAGCCCCCCGGCCCCCCAGACAAAAATGAATCTGTTTCACCCAGGACGCCCCCGTTCACACAGGTCCAGTCGATGAGAGGATAAAAGTTTTCCCTCAGACCGATGAGAGCCGGGCTCCGACACGCCGCCTGTCAAGAAGATGAAGGCTGGAGGGGGTGAGAGCGGGGAGGAACAGCATTCCAATTCCCGTAAACTAGGAAGGGGGAGGGAAGGGGATTTTGGGAAGTTTGGTGAGTCATCACTTTTTCTTTTTAACCCATGGAGGCTGAACTCCACACTTTCAATCACAGCCTTTTCACTTTTGACAAGAGTCTCCGTGGGTTTGCTGGTTTGAATCCCCAGCTGCTGCTGTTGGGTCTAAGGGACAGTGATCAGAGAGTGATGAGTCAATGGACCCCCCCAGTGCACCCCCTCGCCCTCACACACTCACACACACTTTAATCTTCTCTTGTTTTTGTGTCTCCTCCACTCCCCCTCATTATAACACTCAAAGACCACCACCACCAACACCACCACCACCACCACCACCACCACCACCGCCACCACCAGGCTGCAGCCTAAAGTCCTTTAACCTAATGTCTACTACTGACCACAGGGACAGGACCTCCATACAGTCATTAACACAACAAAAATGGTGGTCAGAGTGTGGACCACCAGGTTCCTCCAGTAATGCCTGGCTCTGTCTTTAGGGCAGGACCTTTCTGTTCTGATGGTACCATTGCTTCTGTTGGACAGGCACCAACAAGGTGACTGAAGTTGGTCTGATGTTGGACACTGATGAAAAGAGTTCTTTAAGGATCTCTAATGATGAGGCGTTCTCCTGTGCAGCAGAAGGAACGTTGGGCCTTGGAGTAGTGGCCCACGTAGACCCAGTCCTAGACCCAGTCATTCTCAGTACTGGAGTTGGATTTATATGTCCATCCCAATGCAGTCGTGGGGTCGGGGGTGGAGGGTGAGAAGGAGCAGTGGGAGTGTGTGAGCGAGGAGGAGATGGGGGGTAGGGGGTGTTGGGGGGGTCCGTCATTCTGTGCGTCAGTCGACTATTCCAGGGCTCAGAAGCAGGTACAGAGTCTGAGCAAATGAGAGCCTCACAGACACACACTCACAGACACACACAGACACAGACACACAGACACAGACACACACACACAGACACACACTCACAGACACAGACACACACTCACAGACACACACTCACAGACACAGACTCACAGACACAGACACAGCGGTGTGTGTTTCTCCCGGTTTCATCCTCTGTCTAATTAGATTCCACCGACTCACAAATCCTCGCTCGCTCCACGTTTCTCCACTTTCTACCTTCTGGAACACTCCACCTGCTGGCCATTTCCATGGTAACGGCTGTTTGTCTGCGCTGCTGCAAAGGGGGGTTAGGGGGACAACAACCCTGGACCAGGTGAGAACAACAGTGGACCTGTGGACAACACTACCTGTTCCCTGTGGTCCCTGGTGCAGATGTTCCAGGATGGGACGTCAGGATCGTCTTCTGGTGCAGTCAGAGGTCTCAGTGACACCTGGTATGCTTTTCTAAGAATACCAGTGGTAACAAAGAGAGAAACCTGGAACGACATCAAAACGTTAGCTCTGCCCCGGGCAACTGGGGGGGAGGAGAGGGTGGTGCTGGCTGGGTGGGTGCATGTCACCACAGCCCTTGGTGTCCAGTTCCATGGGGAGTGAAGGAGGAGAGGAGTTGTGGAGGAGTGGAGAGGAGGAGAGAAAAGGAGGGGAGGAGAGAAGGATTGGAGAGAAGAGGAGGACAGGGGGAGATAAGTGGACAAGAGAATGAGGTGAGAAGACGAGAGGAGGAGAGGAGGAGGAGGGTGGAGAAAGAAGAGGAGAGAATAAGCAGATCGGAGAGGAGAAAGTGAGAGCAGGACAGAAGGAGAGGGGAGGGGAGACAGTAGGAGTGGAGGAGATGAAAGGGGTAGGGGAGGAGGGTATAGGAGAGGAGGAGAGGATGAGGAGAAAGAGAAGGAATGCAGCAAAGGATTCTGGGAAACAGAGACTTCAAAGCTGCTGCAGAATTCCTTCAAACACACTTTTCCAAAGACCACATCAAAAGGTGGTGGATGGGGGGGCGGGTGGAGGGTGGAGGGGGGTGGCACTGATGACACACACACACAGGCATGTTGTTTGTAACATTGGAGGACCATCACCTGGTCCACAGTGAAGCTGCTGCCAAGAGACGATCAGAGACTCCCCAACCCACACACACCCACCCACCCTGCCTGATCACAGCTCCATCATCTCAGATGTCAGACCAACACACACACACACACACACACACACACACTCAGTAGATATTGATTGTGTTAAACACAGCGTTTAGGCCCAGACCTGGAGCAGAGAGAACACCCACACACACACACACCCAGGGGCACCACAGCAGGAAGTTCACACCAATGTTCCAGTCCTTGACTTCCTGTTCTTTAAGTCTTCTTCCTCATGGCCTGTCTGTCTTCCTCCACCTCCTCCACCTCCTCCCCCAGTCCACAGTGAGAAGTTTGGCTGCGGTCTAATTGCAGTGCTGCTCTGTGACCAGAGGTGGGAGTAGAAACAGCTGACCAGTGGAAAGAGTTCGATCGTCGCAGGACCCGGGAAAGGTAAAGACGGAGGAGCGTACGGCGGGGGCCAAACATTGGTGGTGGATGTACAGTGACCGTACATGTAAGGTCGTATGTGGAGGAGCTGCCAAGGAGGAGAAGGAGGAGGAGGAGGAGTGAATCAGTTCTAAAGTCCTCTTGACAAAACACTGCCTCTTGTGGATCACCAGGGGAAGAACATCTGTTCGGGAAGTCGATGTATAAAATGGCCGTGCTAACGGGATCGGCGCCAACGTTCCAGATGATCAGCTCCCTCTGAAATCTGCACAGAATTCTGGTGCGCCACCTGCTGGGTCCACATGGTTTAAGTGGCTTCACTCACGCATACATCAGTCTGAGGACGGAGGGAACAGGAGCCTCTGCTCAGGACGATCTGGGTGGAGATACTGGGGGGTTAGGGTTAGTGTGTGTGCAGACAGGTGCAGACTGTAAACAGGGTTAGTTATGGGTGAAGTCAGGACAAGAGGGCAGGGACACAGCTGCAGGACACAGAGGGGGGGGGCAGGAGGAGAGAAAGGAGGAGATAGGAAAAGTGTAGGAGAGGAAGGAGGCAACAGAGGAGAGAGAGGAGGTGGAGAAGATGGAGAAGGGGAGAGAGGAGGGAGAGGTGGTGTGAAAGAGGGTGGAGGGCACAGAAGAAAGAGAAAGTGGATAAGGACACTGGAGGAGACAGGGAAGGTGGAGGAGGCACAGAACTGCGAGACATGTTAGGACCACAGCCTGGACTCCTCATTACACCACCTGATGGTGTGGGTAGCTGCCCACAGAACGGACCACGGACTTCTCCCTGTGGTGGCCTCCACCCAAGAGAAGCCGCAGGTTGAACACCAACCTCACCGACCTCTAATCACAAAAACAGTCAGACGGTTGTAGTCAAGAGAGGAGAGATGGAAAAACATGTCTGAAAGACAGCCTGGGGGGTCGGGGGGCGCAGGGGGGACGGGGGGGGTCTCTGCATATGAGTAAGAGTGTGTGTGTGTGTGTGTGTGTGTGGGTGTTACGTGGGTGTTGTGGGGGAGTGGGTGAACCTGACTCCCGGGCGTCTGAGTCCAGACTTGTTCTAGTCCCTGATACAGGTTACAGAATCACACAAACACTTCCTGAGGCTCAGCAGAGGACGAAGAAAAAAAAAAAACAGAAGAAGAAGAAGAAGAAGAAGAACCTGCATCTGAGTGGGGGGGGGGGGGAAAGCTACGGCCCCCCGTCTGAGGAGGGGGATGGTAAAGCTACGGCCCCTCGTCTGAGGAGGTGGATGTGGAGGTGAATGTGACGATGATGATGATGACGATGATGATGAAGAAGAGTGGTCTATGAATAGAGCTGCTACAGTGACCAGTGGACGCACAGAGCAGCTCTCCAGGGAGGAAGAGGAGGTCCATTATGTCCAGATGAAGAGTCAGCCTCTCTGTCAGGAGGACACTTCACAAACACTGAGGCCGTCTTTATCTCTCCCTCCACCCTAACCACAGCTCTTTTCTGCTGAGTGGGTGTTTGGAGGAGTTGGGAAGGTCACGGGGAGAAAGTCAGGGCTGGACCTCTGATTGGACCGGACCTCTCTGAGTCACAGGCCTGGTGTTCAGGAGAAACAAACCACTGAGGAACAATGGGACTGTGTGAGGAGACGAGGTGAGGACGCTTCGGGGTCAGAGTCTGGTCAGGTAGAAACGGAGCAAATAGAACTGCTCTCAGTTCTTCAAACTAGAATCTGGACTCCGGAGACGTTCTATGTCCCGGTCGTCTTCTTCCTTTTGACAATGTTTGTTTTTAAACAGTCACCAAAACAAACTTGCATGGTGGATAGGTGGTTGGTTCTTCAACATACAGATGTGACTAATTCTCCACCCAGAAAAGATGAATCGTACGTGCTAACTCACACACACACACACACACACACACACACTCCCAGAGCACCAGAGACAGGCAGGCAGGGAGACAGGCAGGTGAAGATCAGCTTCCCTCCTGCCTCCAGCTCTGTCAGCTCTGGCTCTGCTCCACAGGATCCTGGCTGCTCCAACCTGGATGCTGCCAACGGGTCGATCTGCCCTGGAACCGTGGCGCTGGTCCAAAGGACAACAGCAACAACAGCGTCGACGACAACAACCACCCGGAAAGATCTAAAATGAAGACGGTACCAACGGGGTCCAGTTTTGTTGGACCTAACCCAGACCGGACTAGGTTCTGATCATCTGAAGGAGACGCTGGACTCCTCTGCGCTCTGTGAGAAGTCACGGCCCCTTTGTTGTGTGCAGATGTGGTCAGAGAGAAGGTCTGTAGGACTGTGAACTGTTTCCAAACCACAATGTTCTCACCAACACTTGGCTGGATGGCACGCTGCCTCCTCACCAGAGTTCCCAGAAACACTCTGGGCCAGAACCTCAGTGGGACTGAGCTCCAGGTTCAGCTCTATCTCTAACTCTGAGTTGAAGTCCAGGTCCAGGTCCAGGTCCAGGTCCAGGTCCAGGTTCAGGTCCACTACAGCAGCAGCAGCAGGAGTTGTTGTTGTTGTTGTCTCTTTTTCTATAGCAACAGGGAAGCAGACAGTACTGAGACCTTAGTCACTGTTCACTGTCTGTCACCGGGTCAGTTGACCGGGTCATGGACTTCATTACTTTTTCTCTGTCTGTCAAATCCGTAAAGGAAGAACCATAACCTGCTATTCTGCTAGGTGGCAGCAGAGGGCTGTGAATTGGAAAGGAAATCAAACTCCTTGTCGTGGCAACATTGTCACCGGCTCCACTTCTCTCCTCTGACTTTAACCCATGAGCACAGTGAACGGTGGGTGAGGGCGGTGCCATCCTCAGTGGAACCTAGTAGTAACCTGGCAGTTGGTGGATTCAAACACGCAGCTCTATGGACACCAGTCCAGTTCCTCAACCACTCGGCCAACACTGTCCCCAAAGTCTTTAGGACAGGCCCAGACTTTTGTTCGATGACGTCATGGGTCTTTCCCTATATGTGTGTGTGTGTGTGTGTGTGTGTGTAACACTGGTCCAGGTCACATGATCCAACCAGTTGGGACCAAAGCTGGTGATCAAACAGTGGTAATAACCTGGTGATCTTCTCTACCTGCTCCATTTTTTTCTCTAACGTGTTGAAATCTGTCCTCAGAGACACGACAAAGACACAGTCTTTCTTGAAGATGTGGAAACTTTTGCTAGAAACGATGTTGAAGAAGAGACATTAATTACAGTTGTGAGGGAAATAGAAAAACCTTCAGCAGAAAAGATTCAGGTGAGCGGTCCGGGGGCGGGGCCAGCAACCTGACAGCAGGTCTCACTAGTTTCACTAACTTATCGATGGTTAAAGACAGTTAGTGACAGGGTCCAACTGCTGCTGCTGCTGCTGAGGGTTCAGACTGGAATGAAGCTCTGTGGGCGTGGCTTCCCGGTTCTCCCGAAGAGGAACTGCTCTGTCACACTTATGCCCATATAAGGACTCCGGACTTCCTCCACGGGCGGGATCATAGTCAACAATAACAACAGCAGCGGCAGCAGCAGCAGCAGCAGCAGCGGTAACTGAACTGACCGTCTCCTGGTCCAGAGTGACCAGAACTGGATCGGTACCACATCTGTCGGCAGCTTGGAAACAGCCACAAACGTCTCCTTCGACCGTGACGACAGATGAACCGCTGTGGCTCAGCGGTTCATCGAGCCAGTTCGTTTGCCTGTGTACCAGAACTTGAACCAAACTCTGCGCCGCTGTCTCCCCCGTGCCTACAGGCTGCTTTCAGGCGCCTCTTCCCGGCATTGACGTCACCTTGCGACGCAGGGAGTGGGCAGGGCCACTGAGCGGCCAGCCAATCGGCATGCGACTACGGCTGTGATTATAAAATATGCAAGTGAATATAAAAGGAAGGCAGCGAACCAGTCGCCTGAACACACCTCAACAGGCCGACCGACCGACCCACGCGCGGACGGACGCAGACACCAACGGATCCGCCGAAGGGCTCCAGGGTTGCGGGGTCACAAGTTTACCGTCACTGAGCCGCAGAGGTAGAAGACAGACTTCCGTGTCCTCCTGGAGTTTTTGGTGCGTGTGTTAGACTTGAACAGACTCCGTCCGGACCGCAGTGAATGCGGGTCCAGTTCTGCACTTCCACACTCTGAGTCTGACCCACCGTCCACTTATTAGCCATCTTCTTTATGTCCGCGAAGATGGAACAGCCTTTTTACCACGACGACTCCTTCCTGTCCCCGTACGGACACTCGGACGCATCCGCGCACGACTACAAGGTGCTGAAACAGAGCATGAACCTGAACCTGTCGGAACCGTACCGCAGCCTCAAGTCCCAGCTGAGGCCCGCCGACACCGACGGGTACCAGGGGCCACAGCCGGACATGGGCTCTCTGAAGCTGGCGTCCCCGGAGCTCGAGAGGCTGATCATTCAGAACAGTCACGGGGTGATCACCACTCCAACCCCGGGCCAGTACTTCTACAACCGCGGCATCACCGAGGAGCAGGAGGGCTTCGCCGAGGGCTTCGTCAAAGCGCTGGACGAGCTTCACAAGATGAACCAGATGGCTCCTCCAAACGTGTCCATCGGCGCCGGCGGAGTCACCACCAGCTCAGCGGCGGCCTCTAGTGCCTTCGGCTCCACACTGCAGCCGGAGCCTCCCATCTACACCACACTGAATGCCTACTGCCCGAACACAAACCTTTCTTCTGCCTCCAGCTACCCCACTGCCACCATCAGCTACCTGCCGCCGCAGACGTCGACGCCCGCCGCGCACCAGTTCCCGCAGCCGCTGCCTGGCTCCGGGCTCCATCCGCAGCGGCTCGTCGCTCTCAAGGAAGAGCCGCAGACGGTGCCCGACCTCCTGAGCAGCGACGGCTCCCCACCGATGTCACCCATCGACCTGGAGACGCAGGAGCGCATCAAGGCGGAGCGCAAGCGGCTGAGGAACCGCCTGGCGGCCACTAAGTGTCGGCGGCGCAAGCTGGAGCGCATCGCCAGGCTGGAGGAGAAGGTGAAAGTTCTGAAGAGCGACAACGCGGGTCTGTCCAGCACCGCGTCCGTGCTGCGGGACCAGGTGGCCCAGCTCAAACAGAAAGTCCTGACCCACGTCAACGGCGGCTGTCAGCTGATGCTCACCAGCAAACTGGAGACGTTCTGAGGAGCGGGGACTCGAACACGACGGGGAGGAAGGAAAGAAACACTGGAGTCACCGAGCAGAGGCCGAGCTGTTGACGGCGCCGGCGGAGACGGACCTGAGGGTGGAAGAACTGTTAGAGATGGTACTTTCGGATGCTGGTCACCGCACAAGTCACCATCCACCCTGGAGTCCACAGCGTCCAGACTGGACAGACATTGGGCCGCGGAAACTTTGTACTTTCACAGATGACGTTGTTGTTGTTGTTGTTGTTGTTGTTGATGTTGATGATGAATCAGTGTAAATTATTGTTTGTCTGGTTGATCCAGACAGACTTCAGATGTTTACAAGCTCCTTTTTTATTCCTCCTGTGTATTTAAGTAAAGTGTCAAAGAGAGAGCAGTGAGTCAGAGTGTTCTTCACACACACACACACACACGTGACGTTGACGTATCTCCTACACTGCCTTCTACTGACACGCACTGCTCTGAACATGATGTCTTTCTATGTCCTCGGAGAACTTCCCACAGACGCTGACTCTGGTTCAATGTTTTTACGCACAGTGCGTCGCCCACTACGAAGGGTTCATATCCCATATATGGGCATGTCGTCACAGGGTTAGGGTTTCTGGGACCCCCCCCCTTCAACTCAGACTCCGTGTTTGGTTCAGGTTTCTCCCATTTATTTAACTCGTAAAATAAAGTGAACGTTTCCCGAGGATCAGTGGAGTGAACGTCTTTCCGACCCAAAAACACGTGGTACCGGCCGGTCTGATCAGGGACACCAGCTGCCACTCATCACCCTCACAGACCTCAAACTGGTTCGCGGGAAGTGACGGCGGCTCCAGGAACGTCGGGGGCGTCTTGGCAGAGCAGGAGGCGTGGGCGGCCTTGTGGATGTTGGCGCTGGCGGGGACGACGCGGACGCATCAGCGCGCAAATATGTGCGGCACAAGGGTTGTGAAAAGGCGCACGTCGACGGGGAAAGTCCCGCAGTATGAGTCAGCGGGCAGTTCGGGGGCCGCAGAGAAAAACACTGATAATGAGGTCAGTGTGTGAAGGTGGAATCACGGGGGGGTGGGGGTGGGCGTGGTGCCCCCAGTGGACGAGACGAGCTACAGCAGGGCTTGAAAAGACTCTCTTGAGGCACGTGGTCAACAGATGTTGACATTGTCGAAACCTGGGAAATCCTGAGGTTGAAACACACGCTCAGCTCTGACGTCGACGTAAACGGGACTGACTGACTGACTGAGTCCGAGTCCGAGTCCGACCACTTCAAAGAGAAGGTGAACGACTCTGGTTCGTCTGTCAACACAGCGGTTTCCATCGAACCTGGAAAGAGTGGTGAGCGAGTCCACCACACTACTGCCCCCTGGGGGATTACTGAGAAACTGGAGTTCCTCAGTTTCACTGACTGGGGTCGCATCCCTTTTCATCGTCTTCTCAGCAGTGAATGAGCAGGCGTGGCTTACGAGCCACCACTGAGGAAAACTGGGCCACTCATGTGGGCCACAGGTCATAGGCATACAGCCCACTGTGGCCCACTGTAGTCTACTGGGGTCTACTATGGTTCAACGTGGCCCAGTGCGGTTCACCCCACTCTGATTAGCTCAGCCTGGAACACAAATATCACTTCACTCACTGTTGACGCAGGACACCCGTACCTACGCCTTCTACTGCGCACGCGCTCCACCACCATCTCCAACCCAAGCCGTGCTGGCTCCCACACGCCTCGGCCCACGGCCCACGGCCCACACTGAGAGTCTGGAGGAACATCTGTGATGAGAACGGTGACGTACGAGGAGCTGCGGTGGGTTTCACCCGCCCCCCCCTCCCCTTAACACACACACACACCGGTCCACCTGGGATGCACAGGATCTGGGTCAGAACCACATGATAGTAATGATGACAATAAACTGTAAGGACAGTTGGACAGTGTCTCTCTCCGGGCTGAGCTGCCAACACTAAATCACAGCCGCAGCCGAGAACAGACGGTGCTGACGCTCTGTTCCCTCCGGACCGACCGGAACTGACCGGAACCTCGTCTGCTCAGTACTGATGGGTCGAGGGGCGTCAGAAGGTGCACAGTGCCACTCAGTGGAGAAAGCTTCGTACTGCAGCAGGAGTCGTTGAAGTCGTTTTATTTATATTGTCGTTATCCTTCTACCTTTTCCCTGCAAAGCCAGCATTTCCCCAATAGATGGTCTCGAAGAGGCTGTGGCAGTGGTGGCCTAGTGGTCAAGGAAGCGGACTTGGGTCCGCAAGGTCCCCCAGCTGCCGAATCCACCAGCTGCCAGGTTGCCACTGAGGTGCTCTGAGCATAGCACCGTCCCAACCCACATCACTTCTTGTGGGCTCACCACCCACAGGAAGGC
>JAFBJS010057593.1:27998-116053 GCA_016785265.1 Paraplagusia blochii
TCACAATATGGTGCAATGTGATTTGGGTGGCGTCAACTGCCCCTGGCGCCACCCCTGCGACCCGGCAACGGACAAGCAGAAGAAGATGAATGAATGATCTCGAAGAGGCTAAAAGCATTTAGCCTTTAGTCAATACTGAAATACTCAGTCTTTCTATCCTGACCAACCAACCCGTACTACCTGAGGCCCAGGCTTGCCCTAGGGAGCTAGCGCTGAGAACTTCAAAACACACATCTTACTACAGGAATCCGGCAGGGGGCGTCAAATGCCCTACGTGACGTCACAACAGGAAACAACATGGCCGACGGTGATCGATAAATGTCGAAAGTTAGCAACACGTTTCCACAAGGACCGCGCGCTCACGGGGACTTTGTTGTGGCTGCGACGAGCTGTTTATTGACGGTATTTTATATTGAATAACAAACGCTCTTATTGCACCGGTCAACTGGAGTTTCCGGTCCGCTCCACCGTCCAGGGCCCAACACCAGGAGGAGACTCAGCGCTAGTGTTAGCCACCGGGGCTGCCTTTGTTGTTGTTTGGTGAAGACGCTGCGTTGGACCGAGTTGACCCGTAACGAGTGTCTCTGTTCGTGGACGCCGAGTCTCCGTCGGAACCAACGCGTCAACAGTGCGTTCCTTCGTAGCCAACTCTCGGCCCCATCGCGTAGGGACGCCACCGGACCGCTACGACGCGAACCTGTGACTCGGGGACCATGGATTCACGCGGCCCCATTCCTGCAACCTCCAACGACGACGGCAGCAGCGGCGGCTCCAGCCCGGCGTCCCCGTCCGGCAGCCCCGCACCCGCGACGGCCGGGGGCAACGTGTTCGCCAATGACGGCAGTTTCATGGAGATGTTCAAGAAGATGGAGGAGGAGAAAAAGAAGAAAATGGAGAAGGAAGAGACAGGTGGAGACACAGAGAAAGGACAGACCTCAGCGACACAGAGGAAGCCTCCCCCCGTGACCAGCTTTGTAAGGGGTTTGCCAGTTGTAAGACGAGATAGATGAATACACACATACACACACAGCACCGGTTAGACAGTGTGATTACAGCCGCAGGTGGTGGCCTACATTTCTGAGGTGGTGTCATAGACCCGGCACTAGTCCTCAGTGGTGAAGGGTAGACCACCTGCTCTGGTATAGTCTCCTTCATTGGCTCTCAGCCTGAGAGAACTCCAGTAACGGTGTCAGTCTTCTATCCCCTAACCCAGGTGGGGAAGCGCCGAGGCGGGGTGTTCCTTAAGACGGGCGTGGTGGTGAAGAAGCAGAAACAGGACACGGAGGTGAGTGTGGACCAGTTTGCCAGACGTGTGTGTGTGAACCTGGAGGAGTCTTCATCTGTGTCTTCTGTTCCCACGTCAGGCTACCCCGGGCAAGAGCGATGCCTGGTCCAAGTACATGGCCGAGGTGAAAAAGTACAAAGCCCACCAGTGTAGTGACGACGACAAAACCCGGCCTTTGGTCAAGTGAAGTGACAGTGTCGCTAAGGGGGTCGGGGGGGGTCAGTGCTGACCTTCTCCCACTGCCAGCTGACTTCTGATCTTGTTGAGAAACTGACTTGTTTTTGTTTCTGTCCGGGGATTGAACCCCATTCCTCCTTCTGCTCTTCATCCTCTCGTCCACGGTGTCTTTGGGTTTTGATATATTTTTTCAGGTTCCATTAAATGTCCACTGCCTCCTTCCCTCGACTCCTCTGTTCCATCACACACTTAACGCTGAAAAGAAACACAGTTACAAGCGTCCTCTGTCCACCTGGAGTCAATGAGACGGAGACGACCGTGAAAGCATCAAATTTAATGACGTCAGATTGAGTTCTGTACAGAAAAGATTCAGTTCAGAATCCAAGTTCAATGAAAAACCGTTCAGACTAGAAAAAAAACAGTTGACATTTCTTACAGGTTAGAAATACAAGATAAAAACAGCACCAGTGGACACTGACCATGCATCAGAGCGCAGACGTAGAAAGACACACACACACACACACACACACTCTCTAAAAAACACACACACACACAGAGTCTCGCTGCGTCCAGTCCACAGTGATAAAGGTCTGATCTGTAAACATCTGTCACTTCAGTTCTGTGAGACGAAGCCTTTTAGCTTCTGAAAATGTTACATTAACTGGTTTTCAAAAAAAAAAAAAAAAAGATGTGTAGCCCAGTTAGAAACGGGGCGCTGCACCGGTGGTCCGTCTCAGTGGTCCGTCCCCGGCCAAGACCCTGTCCTGCCGCATCATAGCGTCTTCCTCTTGGAATCTCCTCCTTGGCTTTGACTGACATCTGAGCAAGAACAGTAGAGAACGGTTTGATTCTTAGGTGGACAAACTCCAGACACGGAGTCCACCACGCTCCAGAGACCGGAGCAGACACACAAGGACAGCCCAAGAGCACAGGGGACAGAAAGCATATGGATGGAGTTCTGAGGCGGATGCTGGGGTCAGAGTTTACCTGGGAAAGCCAGCTGCAAGTGAGGAGGCAGAGGAACCTGAGAACCTGACTGGAGACCTTTAAACAGATCTGAGGAGACAAGGAGGGACGAACGCCAAAGACACCAGGGGAGGAAAGGTGGGAAAGAAGGTGAGACAAACGCAGTAAGGAGCAAAATGCAGGCAATGAAGGGGAGTCAGGAAGAGGAGGTGGAGGAGAGAGGACATTAAAAAGCTTCACACCCGGGACAGCACAGTGTCAAAACAAATGGTCCAACGGGGAGACAGGATGAAGTCAGAACAGGGACATCGAGACAGTGAGGTCAGGGAATGGAACCTCCTCGTCCTTCCACTGCTGCTCCCTCTGTTCATCTCTACTTCGAGCCTTGGAGCTGCACTTCAACTGTTTTTATCAAGTATCAACTGAGTGGGAGACACTGAGGCTCCGGCTTCAACAAGAGGTTCAATAAATATATTTACGTAGACGTGTCTCCATAATTTTCTAATCAACTGGAAGATGGGGGAGGCTCGGGGGAGGGAGGATTCACTCACTCTGGCTCAGGGGGGAGAATGCTGTGTTGCTACTGGTTGAAGAGCTGCCGGCAGTGGTGTTGGAGCCTGCTGTACCCAGGGGGGGCAGGTTCAGCAGTGAGGGGAACTGGAAGGGCAAGGACACGGGCACCAGGCCCCCCAGCATCCCAAATCCCAGAGGAAGAGACGAGGGCGCCCCCACCAGGTTGCCGTTCCCCGCCGTGGACACCTGGACACAGAGAGACCGAAAGAAGTCGAACAGAAATGAACAGAGTGGACAGTCCAATGGTGAAGTGGACAGTCCAATGGAGCCCCAACCTACCAGGTCTCCAAGCAACCCTTATTCTGATGTACAAGAAACTTCTCCGCTATTTTAACTGACGTCCTAGGAGGACAGACAGAGCATCAAGGGTTCATTGGGGCTTCCCTCTTCTCCTGTCCTCTGTCTCATTCTGTCAAATCCAGTTGAGCAAATATTGTATAAACACCATCAGACTGTCTCTAGGGGTGGAACTGTCTCCAGGGACGCCAGATTAAAAACTGAAACTTTGTGAGACAGAAATGGAATTTTAACACCATTATCACAGGTCTCCTCCTCTTAACGCGCTCTGACCAAGTTTCCCCTCAGGTAAAATAACAAACCTTATGTCTCCTCCAATATTAGAAATTGTTTTCTCAACTACAATTATTTTGTCATCAATATTTGATAATTAAATAAAATCTAAGTTTGTTTACATCTATGAATTAGCTTGAGCTGTAGCAGATGGACGAAGGACTGCTCCACCGGACGTCTGTCTTGAGACGTTCTTCCCTTTGTCCCTTTGAGGCTGAGGTGAAGCTCAGATCTGAAAGTGAGCAACACCACCACCACCACCACCCACCTGCGGCAGCTGAGACGACACTGTCGAAGAAGAGACCGACGTGACCGACTTGGAACCCTGAGGGGCCACGCCCCCTGGTCTGGGCCGCTGCCCCGCGCCGGCAGCGTTGACCGAGGGGGGGGCAGCGGAGCCTGAATGCTTGCTGATGGAGGAGGAGTTGATAAGGCTGGAGGTGTTGGTGCTGTGGGGGGGCTTCTGGTAGCCGCCCTGCCCCGCTTTGACCACTCCCACCTGGGCACCTGAGAAAGGAGGGCGGAACCCTGAGGGTGTCTGGGGAGAGTACTGGCGTATGGGGGGGGTCACCTGAGACCTGGGGTTATGAGGGATGGAGGAGGAGGAGGGGGCGGTGGTGACAGTGGGTGTGGGGGCTCTGGGGCTGAGTTTGACGATGGGGGGGACAGTGGGTGTGGGGGCTCGGGGGCTGAGTTTGACGATGGGGGGGACAGTGGGTGTGGGGGCTCGGGGGCTGAGTTTGACGATGGGGGGGACACTGGCATGGGTGGACTTGGTGAGAGTGGCGTGCATGGGCGTGATGAAGTTGGACTGTGGCTGGGACTGGGGGAGGGAAGGGCCGGGGGAGGGCTTACTGTGGGGTGGGAAGGGCAGGCGGGCGGGGTAGAAGGTCTTAGAGTTCAGTGCGTGTGTCCGAGACTGAGGGGGGGTGAGGATGACTCCCTCCCCGCTGCTGGCTTTATTATTATTATTGCTGCCCTTGTGGAGCCCAGAGGGGGGCGTCAACAAGACCCCCGTTTTTGGTCCAGGGGCCAAAAGTGGAGAGGCAGTGGGTGGAGGGCGGGGCTTGGGGGAAGAGGCTGAGGCCGGTACGCTGACCTTTACTGTCCCCAATGTTCTGGGAGTGTTCAACACCGAGTGTCTGTGGGCCGGTGGCACCACCTTGACGCCCCCCGGCACATCCACCCTCACAGAGGGCAGAGAAGAGGCGGAGGCGGCAGTGGGCCGGGACAGAGGGGTGGAGGGAGACGATGAGGTAGAGATGTACTGAGGTGCGCCGGCACCGGCCGTGCTGATGGCCATCTTCTTCTGCTGCTGCTGCTGCTGCTGAACCAGAGGTGAGGTATGGAGGGGGGAAGGGTTGGAGGCGGTCCTGGGGGGGTCCGGGGACGGTGGGTTGTCATCCTGGGCCAAACCCTTGGCTGCGCTCCCCAGGATGGCCAGGGCCTGGGAGATGGGGTCCAGAGAGGGAACCGTCAGCTCTTCCTCCAGGGAGTCCAGGCATATGGGCTCCGACGGAGACACGGGCGCTCGCTTGGCAACCGGGGAGGGCGTGGCACCGGTTGGAGGCGCGTGTCGGCCCCAAACACCCTCCTGGAAACAAGAGGCAGAAACAGATCGTCATCCACTTTACTCTTCAGGAGAAATAATGTCAACCATTTTTTAACACAAGGGGGAGCTCTTATGACTGCAGTATAGCAGATTTTCCTGGACCAACCTTTGGTTTGGCCTTGGGAGTCGGAATTATCTTCTTCTTTGCCCTGGAACGAAAACGTGAGTTGAAACCAAGTTGTAGAACCAGAGTCGGTTCTAAAGGCTGAAGCCAACTCTGGTGAGATGGTGAGAACCGTCCCTTCTCCAGACCCATCTCTAACTTCTCAACCTTTCCTCTGTCAGAACCCTCTCCTCGGTCCATGTTGGTCTAAAATTTTTCTCAAGAGTGACTTACGTGTAACCTGTGAGGTGACCGTGAACCACCACGCTCTCTTTGAACAGCATTCTGTTGAGACACACACACACACACACTGTTGGCAAACAGCTCCAAGGCTGAGTGGACCATGGAGGTGGACAAACGGTCAACACACCTGGCCTGCATCCATCCTTTGGGCCACAAAGGTTTAACCTCTGTCTCCATGAAGTTCTTGAGGTAGTCCTCCAGAGAGAGTGTGTTTTTGGGCTCCAACTCGTAGCAGCCCACCTTGACCCTGACCAGGTTACACAGCAGAGACCTGGAACACACACACACACGGTCATCAGAAGTGAGCCCACCCACACAGCCTGTGCGTGTGTGTGTGAGGTCTACCTGAGTTTGTCGTCCCAAATGAACTTCTTCCGTGGACCCATCACCCTCTTCCCTGGTTTCTCCTCATCATCGTCCTCCGAGCCGTTCTTCTCTCCCTCCTCAGACTGTTGCCTATTAACACCAGCAAACATCAAGTCCAGCTGATGGCAGCGACCGCCGCCACCCGTCCCTCACACACACGGACACACACGTACTTGGCCACTTTGGCGATGCAGTCCATGTTGTAGCGAGCGATCTGCTCGGGCATCACGCTGCACACGGCCAGCTTCAGTTTGAGCAGAGGGGCACGGAGACGGTCGTCCTGAAAACGGGAACAGGAGGAGAGTCAGGAAGCTCAGAGGAGCTGAACCTGTGGAGACCTGTGAGATGGTGGTCTGAACTGACCTGGATGTTAAGGTTGAGCTTCTTTAGACGTTTGAGCAGAGCTTCTTTGTTACAGGGTACGAAGGCCTCCAGGTGGGAGTAGACAGCAGAGCGGACCTCATCAGGCTGCTCCTGGACCTGCAACTCAATACTGACACACACACACACACACTTTAGATTGACAAAGATCTGGACTAAAGCTGAAGATCTCAGTGAAGGCCAATGGAACTGACTCCAGTAGGATGTTGTTCATGTCCAGGGTGAAGAACTTCTTCCTTCCTTCTTCATCAAAGAGACGAGACGCCTGAGAAAACAGTCAGAGATGAACAAGAGTTAGATTCCCAACAGAAAGACATGTGATCAGAACCTGGAGGATCAGTCAACACGCAGCATAGTCTAGAAGTCCAGTAGATCAGTGGTCCCCAACCACTGGGCCGGGGACCGGTACCCGTCCTTGGGTCAATTGGCGCCGGGCCGCAGAGAAACAATATCATATCAACAAAAGAACTGACCAATAGAAAGGCTGGGATTCCATCATCAATAAACACAACTATTTTCTCAGTGAAGACGACAACAATAAACTCAAAGTGACACAAGATCCTAACCTTGTATACCGCTCTGGTAGCAGATAATTATAGGCTGTGTGCATGCACAGAGTAGGAAGATTTTTTAAGTAGGAAAATATTTCAGAACACCGGAAATTTATTTTTATTAAGGCGTATTTATCTGCCACAACTAAACGACCGGTCCGTGAAAATAGTACCAGACATTTACTCGGTCCGTGGACCTAGAAAGTCAGGGGACACTGGTCTAGATGATGTCCCTCAACAACCAGAACAGAACCTTTAACTGTAACCAAGATTTCGGACAGTGGTAGGGCAGTGGCCTAGTGGTTAAGGGAGCGGACTTCCAAGGTCCCTGGTTTGAATCCCACTACCACCAAGTTACCGCTGAGATGCCCTGAGCATGGCATTTATCTGGCTGTTATCTGCTCACTTTGATGTTGGGTTAAATGCAGAGGTCAGTGGCGTGAATCACAACGTCACAGTGACAACAAAAGGAATTTCATCGTAATCTTTTCATTTCAAGTGAACATACCGCCCTCAGGTCTTCAATGCGCTTCGACAAAGGTCCAGGAAGTCCACTGGGCAGGGGGGGCGGAGTCATCACGCTGCCCTGAGACACTCTGCCGCCCACAGCTTTGGTTACCAACCCGTAGGAACCGTTCTCTCCCTGGGCCGGACTGGAGGGCTGAGGGGAGTCCAGCATCCCAAAGTCCAGGTCGCCCATCATGTCCTGTAGTATGTCGTTATTGGCCGAGCCCAGCAGTGACATCACAGCCGGGTCGGTGCTCAGGTCGACCATGGCGCAGTCACCGCCGCCGGTGACCTTGGGGTGGTTGTTGACGAGTGAAGGTTTGTTGTTGGGCACTTTGGCGGCGGGACGCTGCAGAGCGCCAGCGGCCAAGTTCCTCTTTCGCATCTCATCCTTCTCCCGGTTGAAGCGCCGCAACATGTTGGCCAGGTGGAGGGAGTCCTTCATCAGCTTCTTCCTCTTCTTCTTCTCCGGACGATGAGCATTGAAGGATGAAACTCTGGCAGAAACAAAAAAAAGAAGACGTTAACCAACTGGTGTCTGTGCTCACATCAGATGATTCCAAGGGGAGCAGAAAGTGACTTGGATTTTTGATAGATTTTCCTGGTGGAGCTCAACCACTGATCTGCTCGGTGATCAGGTCGTGACCAGTGCAGAACTCACCCAGGTTTAGGAATCTTGTTCTTCTTGGGTTTCTTCTCCTCCAGTATTCCATCTTGTTTCTTCCGTCGTTTTTTGATCACCCTCTCTTCGCCGTCTTTGATCTTCTGTACAAGATCATTTAGAATTATACCAGATTTTAACCAGTAGGTGGCGTGCTCCATGACATGCAGGCTTTTCAATGACTGACCTTGAAGTGGTTCTGCTCGGTGCCTGCGTTCTCCTCCTCAGAGTCCGACGCCGCTCTGAACTGCAACGTTCCGGTGTTGATGTAGAACCCTCCGTGCTTGGTGGTGAGCGAGGCCGGTACCAGTTCATCGTACTGGGGGGTTGGGGGGTTGGGGGGGAGACACAGGGTTAGTGATCATCTGAAACAGAGGGTACAGAGTCCTGGGTTGGAATTCCCGAGGAATCACAACCACAACCTCTGTGAGATGATCCAGTCAACAAGGTCTGCTTTCTACTGCATAAAAATGTAAACGGCGCAGACATTCCCACAATGCCATGCTCTGCTTTTGACAAAGACTACGAAGAAGAAAGCAACTCCGTGTATTTGAGTTGGTTCGGATTCTCCAGAACATCGTGGTCAGTGAGGAGAAGCGACTCACGGCCTCAGAGTTGTCTATGAACGGGTCGGTTTCATCGTATCCATATCCGATATCGATGAGATCCTGCATCCGGTCTCTTTTCTTCTTCTTAGAGGCTCCGCCCTGAAACACAAACGGAGAGAACAGAACCGGTGAGAGAGCCTCAGTGCGCATGTGTAACCTACCAGGGCGGGTCCTTAGAAGACAGGACGCGTACGTATTTGCTCTCGAACTTCTTGGCCAACTCTTCCACCTCTCGTCGTTCCCGCTCGTCATCGGCCAAGGGGTCGTTGGGATCGAGCGGGGGGGCGAGGCCCTTGGGGGCGGCCGCGGCCGCAGATCTGACCTGGTGGAGACAGAGGAGGAGGTGTGTCAGCGCGAAGCCCGGGAGGTGTTGGCTTTGGAGAAATCAGGACCCAGAAGGAACCACAGTATCAATAATCAACTTCTGCCGAGTTCGTTCTGTTGTTCTAAAAAGCATTCGGCAGTAAACGGAGCCGGAGAGGAGTCAGCCTCCTCCTCCTCCTGCTCCTCCTCCTCCTCCCTCACCTGAGGAACTGTGTTCTGGACCAACTCGCCGTAGTTGAACTCCGCCGAGCCCCGCTCGCTCGGCTCCGTCAGCGATAGATTGAGGCGGACAGTGGGCTTGTTTTCCCCGCTCTCCGTTCCACCACTTTTGCCGTTGCCGAACATCCCTGCAGCGCCACCTCCTGACCCCGCCACCGCACTTCCACCTCCATCTTTCCCAAAAGTGGTGTTGACGGCCTCGTCTTCGCGGCGGCGCTTCTTGCTGGACTCGGGGGTCGGCGGCGAAGTGTTGAAGGACGACAGGGTGACGAACGCCACTTTCCTGGGCTCGGCCATTTGACGCTCACCGCGCTGCCCGGCCCGGCCGCGCTCCGGTGCCGCTGCCTGGAGAGCAGAACCTGGACCTGGGGACCTGGGTCGACCAGGCGCGGAGCTAGTTTCTCTGTTAGCTTCGAGCGTCCCGAGAACGAGTCGTGTAGACGACGCCGAGACACCGTCGCTTTTCTCCGCTCCTTGTCCGCTTTAATCCATACGGTAGGGTTCCCGGCAGCGCCCCCTGTCACCGACCAAGGACTTCAGGGCTGAGTAACATCGGTTTGAGCAGCTTCCATGGACTGGTGCTCGGCTACCGCCAGCAGTGCTCCGTAGTAGCCATCTTGGTCATTATTATCATTATTCCGTGGCTGGGCGTGCGTATGAAAAGAAAGCGGAAGCCGGGGAGGAAAAGGAAGGAGGTCTGGCCAATCAGGCAGCTGGAACACGCCCAGCGGACACACGAGCGCGAACGAGGAGGAGAGGATTGTTCCCCAGGGCGGGACGCGCTGCTCCTTCTCCGTCTTAAAAAGTTGTTATAAAGAACCTTACTGTGGTCCTAAAGCTGGGGGCGCGGGCACAGTCCTGTCCGGCCCACTTTTTTTAATCGCCCGAACGATACAATGATAAACCAGCAAAGGCAGTCAGAGAGGAAGGAAAGAAAGCAAACTCATCATTTTTGACTACGACGTTTAACCCATAACGTGCCAACCAGCAGGGGGCAGCTGTGAGCACATGGAGTAAAAGAAATTGATACTTTAATGATCACAAATGTGAGAAAATTGAAAAAAAAATAAAAGAAAAGCACTAAGCCTGTGGGTTCCCCAGGACTCTTTGCTCTCCACTTAGGAGGTGGGTGTGCTAACTGCTACACTATGGAAGTGACCACAGTGAAGTGGGGGGGCAGGGGGGGGGGGTGCCCTGCTCAGTGGGGTCTCAGAAGCTGGTTGCTATACAAACCACCGCAATTAAAAAAAAATAATAATTTCCTGGTCATTGTGATCCACACAACAGCACAACAACAGAACGTGGCCTCTGCCTTTAATCCATCATCAAAGTGGGTTAGGGTTCAGCTTTTGAGCTCCCGGGGACAGTACCATGCTCAGGGTACCTCAGTACCTCAGCAGTAACCTGGTGGATTCAAACCGGGGGCCTTGTGGACCCAAGTCCACTTCCTACAATGCTTTAGTATCTCTGCCATCCATCTTCATGCACCTCCTTGAACCAACTCCTCCCCCCTCCTCCTCCTTCACCCGGTCCCAGTGAACCACAGTCAGACTCCTGGTCCAGGTCTGCTGTGGTCCCAGACACAGCTTGAGTTCAAATAAATCACAGAGTCACAGAGTCAAGTGTAACAAACACTTTTATTGTTGACAATGAGAATCAGTTAACTCCAGTCAGAGGCGGCGCCCCCCCAGTCAGAGGCCTGGGCGGTGGGGGCGGTGGACCAGTCGTCCGTGGGGGGCTGAGTGCTCCAGTCCTCTGGAAGGAGAAGAAGGAGAGAAGAGATCAACACAAACCTGAGAAGATTAAGACCATGAAGGAGAAGGAGGGAGCGTCAAGTCTCCTCACCCGTGAACACCTCCGTCTTGACCGGGGCAGCAGCTGTGGGGGAGAAGAACACTTTAGTCTGGACACCTGGGGACACTCTGGAGAAGTTAATAAGTGCGAGACTCACGGGCAGGGAACTGTTGAATGGGCACCGAGGGGACGGCCACGCCCTCGGACCAGTCGGCCACCTCTGGCTGGGTGAACTCTGCGGTGGGTGCGCTCCATTCGCCCTGGAACTCCTCCTTCACCACCGCCTTCTCAGCAGCGGCCTGCTCCTCCTTCTCGATCTGTGGAGGGAACGGACGCTTAACAACCGATCCACAGACACCAGCAGGTTCCAAGGTCAGTTCCTCGGCCACTCACCTCCTCGGGGTCTCTGTAGAAGTACAGATCAGGCATCACCTCCCAGGGGTGCTCCCTGGAGATGGTGCCCCTCATCCTGAGCACCTCCCGGGCCAACATCCACCACATCAGACCCACAGAGTGGTTACCCTAGCAAAGGAGGACAGAGACGCAGAGACAACGGTAACTGAGAGTCGGAGTGTGTGTCAGTCTAGATTGTAGCATGTCCTTCACCAGCACCTTCTGTCCATCACAGATAGAGGTTTGGTCAAAAGGACAGGCCTATTCTCTGGCACACGTCCTACACCCTGCACTGCACGGACGGGTCAGCGCCGGGCTCTAACGGTGTGCACGCAAATGTTCACGGGTCGCTCCTGTTCTCACCTTGTTGTTGCACGGGATGGCGATGTCAACGTATCTGAGCGGGGAGTCGGTGTTGCACAGGGCGATGGTGGGGATGTTGACGTAGGACGCCTCGGTCAGGGGCTGATGGTCGGCACGGGGGTCCGTCACAATCAGGAGGCGGGGCTCCCTGAAGGCCGCCTGGATCTGATTGGTGAATGTACCAGGGGTGAAACGGCCGTGGAAGGTGGTGGCGCCGGTGGCGGCAGCAAACTTCAGAACCGCCCTCTGGAGTGGACAGAAGTTCAAGTTCAGGGTCAAAGTTGATAGAACTTTATTAGTCCTTCAGGAAACCGTGGTCAATGAGTGTGGCTCAGGTCACTATCAAACCCCAGTCATGGGACGGCCGTCCTCATGGTGTTAGCGAAAACCCGGCCCTCTTGATCTTGCACGCTTCCGACACCAGAACACCAACGTCGGTGCCCGGCTTTAACGGCGTGCGTGTCCACAGAGTGGACGGCGCGGCGGTGACTCATACCTGACCGGTGTTCCTGGAGGAGATGACACAGACATCTGCGGGATTCTCAATGGCAACGATGGCCCTGGCTGCCAGCAGCAGCTTCTCCCAGGTCTTCTTCAGGTTGATGATGTAGACACCTGAGGGTCAGCCACACACTGGGTTAAAGTGTCCCACATGGCACGTCCCACGTGTGACGTGACCGCAGAGACTCACCGTCGCTTTTTCTCTTGTAGACGTAGTGCTCCATCTGGAAGTCCAGGTTGGTGCCTCCCAGGTGGGTTCCTGCGGCCAGGAACTTCAGCACATCTTCCTCCTTCATCTGAAGGACATCCAGACCTCCGGACATCGTGACCGCTTTCCCTGCGTTACGAGTTATGGGAGAGCTGTGATGAAGAGAAGGACAAACAAAGTTCTTAAGACCACGGACACCGACAGGTCTGTGCTGCTGCTTTACGCCGTTTCTAAGTCTTCCCGTCAAACTACACCTTAATTGGGGGAGAAAAAACCCCAACCGAAGCACCGACCTACATCCCTACATATATATGGACCACAACACCGCCGGTCCAGGAGGCCTCCAGACTCGGGGCCTTCTCTCTGGGCCCGCGAGGAAACAACCGCGTGTCGGTTGTTAGCGTGTTAGCATGTGCGGTTAGCAGAATCTACTCTATGACAAACCCAGAGCTACAGACGGTAACAGACGATCGTCGAGTTCAGATTCGACTAAATAACCGTCAGTCGAACGACCTCTCTGTTGGACGTCGACTTCGGTGAAGTTTAACAGCGAAATTCGTTAAGTTTGAACTCACCACGAAACAACGCCGTATGGAAATCTGACCACACGGTGAAAAAGAGGGCGCTGGGAGGAAGTGACGTGATATTTATACCCCAGCCGCCAAGCCTGTGATTGGTTAGCTGACGTGTGCTGCATTAATGCAATGCGACCAGCAGATGGTGTCGTGCTCTCCGACGACAGGTCGGATATTCACACAGCAGGGGTGGAGACGGGGCCATAGCTAGACGTCAGTGGGAGACTGGGCTGTGGCGCAGCGGTGTTTGTCCAAGATAAGGAGCTCCAGACAAAAAAGATCCAAACGTTAAAGAGTTTCACAACCAGTTCAGGACAGGGCTGCAGTGTTGACCCATGATTTCATGATTGGACCTCAGACTGACAAACACTGGACAACTAAATTAGAGACTATTCACGAAATCAAACCGACACATTCTTTCTCGGAGAAGATTTCTAGAAGTCTCCATCTCACCAGACCTCACTTCTCTGACCGTCCGAGTTAAGACACTCCTCTGGACCAATCAGCTGCAGCGACGTGACTCAGGAAACGAGTCATTGGTTGGATTATGGTCATGAACTGGTTAAGGCCCGAAAACGTTGATTTAAAGAATATAACTTTTGATTTGATCAGATGTTTTAATAGTAGCATACACAGTTCAACACTAGGGGGAGACATTTATACAAAGATAAATAAGACTGTGGTGAGAATAGTCCAGGACCAGGACCAGGACCAGGACCAAACGTTCCAAACGTCTTCATCAAAAAATAAGGCCATCAGACACAGTGGACGTCGCCCCCTTGTGGGATGGTAAGGTTATACATACATATGAATCCATTGTTTTACTATTGATATTTAAGCTGCTCCACAAAAGAGTCCTCCTCCTCCTCCTCCTCCTCCTCCTCCTCCCCAGACTTTCTGGACTTCAGCTCGATCCATTGAAGAACTACAGGGAGAAAAACACTTGATAAAGTCCAGTTGCCCTGAAGAAAAAGGGTCATTGAGTCACTTGGACCTCCACTTGGACCTCCTCCTTTTCAGGACTTCAGTCCAATATGGACCATCATTTTCTCCTAGATGGTCCATCAAGGTCCGGAGAGACCAGGGACCGCCCCCCTGCTCCTGGAAGGGTGGTGAGGCGGCAGAGACAGTGGACAGATCACAGCTGTTTCCACCAGGACCAGAACCTCAAGCAGAAATCTTACCCTGTGAAGCCATCACACAGCCTCCATGCTCCTCAGCTGTCCATTCACCCGAGTGAGGAGAGAGGCCAGGAGGCCGGCCAGCGTGTCAGTAGTATTAGAAGGTCCGTAGACCTAGAGGGTCCGTTCTATTCTTTTCTGGTGAGTTGGGGCGAATAGAACCAACCTGAACAGAACTCTTCTTCTCTGACTGCAGCTCTAGCTCCAGCCAACCTTCTTCGCTCCACGGTCTGTAGTCAGTCGTCTGTGAGCCTGACACCGACTGAAGTTACTCTCCAGGACAAAGACAACTGGTTCTTGTTGACGTACCTATGAGGGACCCTCCCACTGAGTGTCCTCCGGCTCGGCTCTGATTGGTCGAGCCACTCGGGGCGCTGATGACTCATTACAGAAAAAACCCTGAGAAAGTCAAAGTATTAATGTTCCTCTGACATCAACCACAAACTGATGAAGTTCATAAGTTCCAAGAAGAAGAAGAAGAAGAAGACGTCCAGCTGCCGCCAACTAAACTGGTGAGAACCTTCATTAACATGAACGTTAACCGATACTTTTGTTGTTGTTGTTGTTGCTGCTCCGTCCTTTAAGTCCGACCTCTGACTGTGAGACGGATCGGGTCCAGTCGCAGTGACCGAAGACCGTCTGCCGTCGTACCTCACCGTTTGGTCTTCGGTAGTCGGCGATCATGACTTACTGACCATCACCGTCTGACCCATTTGATCAACTGATGATCTTAAGGTAGGACCATAAGCTCCAAGAAACAAAACACACTGGACCACACGGGGGCAGCAGTTTAGAAAGCTTCTTTATTGCAGTAATACCACGGTCACAGAGACACGGAGGAGGTGAAGGGAGGAGGTCACAGAGACACGGAGGAGGTGAAGGGAGGAGGACACAAATATCTGCAGATTCTCTTTAGTTTTGGAGCTTGGTTTGAATCAGTGAAACTGTTTTTCCACATCCCACCCTGAGGGGGGCGCACCTGTGCACATCTTCAGGAAATCCTGGCCAGGCCAACAAAAACTCCTCCTGGTTCACCTCCACAGGCTGTGACCCCTCCCCCCCAAAAAAATAAGAACAGTGATGCAGATAAACATGAATATCCAGGAAGGAGACAGAGAGACACCAGGCTGCTGACGTCTGTCTGTCTGTCTGTCTGTCTGTGTGTGTGAGACAGTGTTGTTGTGATGTCAAGGCTGAGCCTTCTTCTCATGTCAGTGCAAAATGACTATATTTCAGCACAGTCCAACCATCAACCTCCCAGTCAACTGTCTCTGACCCCCCCGACCCCCAGTCCCCTCCCAGCCCAGACTATAGGTGTGAAAGACAACAGTGGACCAAGTCCTAAAGCGCGGTGGTGGTGGTGGTGGTGGTGGTAAGTGCTAACTGCCAACAGTGAGAGAGAGAATATAAACCTTCATTATAAACCAGAGATTAATACAAAGACCAACTGTTAGAAAAACAAAATACATTGGTCCAGAGTGAGACAGGACGTTGGTCCAGAGTGAGACAGGACGTTGGTCAGGAACTTTGAACCTTCTGGGGTTTTATTTTTTTTCTTAGTTATAAAAATAGAATCAGGCAGAATCAGTTGGAACGTCTTAGAAAAATATCAATTCTCTTTCCCTGGCAACGACTGTGGAGAGAGAAACAAACATGGCCTATAGGTGGCGCTGTCATTGTCAGCATGCGATTGTCAGAGCTACTGGCTTCTACTGGAGGAGGCCAGGCCTGGCCAGTCACATGACCCGACCTGACCCTCCCCTCTCCCTCCTGGTGTTCAGCAGCTACAGTAATATGTGTGTGTGTGTGTGTGTGTGTGTGTGTGTGTGTGGTTGTGATGCCTGGTGGTTCTGACAGGGGAACGTCTTCGTCTCATTCTGGTTTGGGCTCAGGAGTCTCCGCCTTGGACTCGCTCTCTTCATCGCTCTCGATGCCAGCAGTGCGAGGAACAGTGCGGCGAGTGGGGAAGGGGAGATCTCCACGCCTTCATGGGAAGAAGGAAGGAAGTCAGGGTCACGGTCTTTCATCTGTGACCACACACACACACACACTCTCTCTCTCTCACTCACCTGAGCTTGTTCTTCAGGGAGGTGACTTCACGTGCCATGGCGTCCGAAGACTCGGTGGCGTCCTCCAGCTCCCTCTGAAGTTTCCTTCTGTTGGCGTTGGCTCTCTGAGCCTCTTCCTCCGCCTCCTCCAACTGCCGCTTCAGCTGCTTCATGCGAGAGTTCAACTTGTCCACCTGAAGAGGTCACAGTTAAAGGGTCAGGAAGGTTCGCTGGTCCAGGAGTGACCAGCACCAGCGCCGGCCCGGACTCTGACCTGGTCCTTGTACTGCTCCGTGTTGCGTCGCTCGTCGTCCACCTGGAGGATGATTTCCTTCAGTTTCTTCTCCGTGCGCCTCACCAGTTTGGTGGCGTTCTGCCTCTCCCTGAAGGACAGAGCAGCGAGTCAACAGCCGCCACCCGACACTGGTCACTGGCACGGGTCGGCGGTCTCCTCACCTGGTCTCCATGTCCAGCTGCTCCTCCAGCTGACCGATCTTGGCCTCCAGGGCGGCCATGTTGGCCTTGTACTTGGACTTGACGGTCCCCTCCAGTTCCTGCAGCTTCAGCTTCAGCTCCTTGTTCTGACGCTCCATCTGGGCACGAGCGCCTTCTGCGCGCTGAGAGGTGCTGCGTTCAGCGGTCAGCTCCACGTTCACCTGGTCAGTCTGCAGAAAGACGGGCCAAGATCTAGGGTTTCCTGCAGAAACAGCCCGAAAGCCGCGTTTCTCCGGGGACACACACCTGCAGCATGGCCTTCTTCAGCCGGTCGTTGACCAGCTCCGTGTTGCACTGCTCCTCCTCCAGCTCCTCCTCCAGCTGAGCGATACGAGCCTCTAGTCGTCTCCTCTCCTCTGCAACCTGAGCGCTGGAGCGGGAAGGAAGAATAAATCAAGGGTTGGAATTTGGGCCTGGGTGGAGGTGAAGGTGGAGGTGGTTCTCCAGCCAACCCGAGCAGGACTCACTTCTTGGTGGCCTGGTTGTTGATTTCGTCCTGGAGCTCGTCCCTCTCCTGCTGGGCCTGTCTCTTCACCCTCTCTGCTGCTGCCAGCTCCTGCGGGGAGGACACACAGTCTGAACATCGGTTCCACTCAGGTGTGTGGAACCGAACAAACTAAGAATGTTGACCTCCTGCATCTGGATCATCTCGGCCTCCATGGCCTTCAGCTTCTTCTCGGTCTCCTTGCTCTGAGCCAGGATCTCCTCCCTGGACATGCGAGTGTCGTCCAGCTCACGAATCAGGTCCTTCATCTGGGCCTGAAGCAGAGGGACATCAGCAGGTGAGTGGACCTGCAGGGGAGGTGCTACATTGCAGATCACTCTACCTGCGCTCACCTGAAGTTTCTTCAGCTGCTTCAGAGCCTCATCTCGGTTCTTGTTGGCCATGTCGATGCCGGCCTCCAGCTCCTTCAGGTCCAGTTCCAGCTTCTTACGTGCGGCCACCGCAGCAGAACGTTGTTTCCGCTCGTCCTCCAGCTCCATCTCCATCTCCCGCACCTGCAGGAGGTACGAGTGAGTCGTGGCCGCAGGAGCTCTTCAGACTTACCCGGAGAGGTGGGATGAAGCAGGAGCAGCACCTGTTTGACCAGAGCCCTCTTCTTCTCCTCGCCCATCTCGTCACGTCCTGCCAGGTCCCTCTCGTACTGAGCTTTCATGGCCTGCATGTTGACTTCCAGGCGCAGCTTGGCGTCCTCGGTGGCCTGCAGCTCGTCTTCCAGCTCCTCCAGTTGAGTCTTCATCTCTTCCAGCTGCTGCTCGAGCGAGCGTTTGCCCTTCTCCAACTCATGGACCTGAGGGACACAGAGGGTCTGAGGTTTAGCAGCAGCAGCAGCAGCAGCAGCAGCAGCAGCAGCAGCGGCAGAGATTCGACCATTCCACTTTTCCCCAACGCTCACACTCTTGCCGACGTCGTCCTTGGAGGAGACCAGGTCTTCCATCTCAGCCCGCAGCAGTTTGTTGTTGCGGTCCAGCTCCTCTTTCATGTCCATCAGAGACTCCAACTCCCGGGTCAAAGCCAGAGCTCTGGTCTCCTTCTCACGAGCCTCGGCCTCAGCTCGGTCTCTCTCTTCTGCGTATCGTGCAGAGATGTTCTTCTCCTCGGCCAACATCTAGAAAAAGAAAGACATTGTTTATGAACGAGGGCCGGGGTCCGAGTGTCCGAGGAGCTTCAACGTTGGGTCCGATCTTCTGACCTGGTCAAATTTTTTCTGCTTCTTCTCCAGGTTGGAGACGATCTGCCTCAGATGGTCCTGATCAACCAGCAGGTCGTCCAGCTCCTGCTGCAGGCGGGTCTTGGTTTTGTCCAACTTGTCGTAGGCCGTACATTTCTCCTCCAGGCGCTGGTTGGCCGACTCCAGGTCTCTCTGGAACCTCTTCTTCCCCTCCTCGGTGCTTTCCAGGACCCCTGCATCCTGCTCCACCTTCTTCCTCATCTCGGCGAGCTGCAGAGAGGAGATGTAGTCAGTGAGAGAAGAGCTGCGGGAGGCGGTGGTGAGGCTGTAGGAGACCGGGTGAGGAGCTCCACCTGGGCCTGCACGGTCAGCAGCTGCTTCTCCACGTTCTTCTTTCCTGCTTCTTCTTCCTCCAACTGTTCCCTCAGGTTGTTCTGATCGTCCTCCAGCTGACGTATGCGTGTTCCCAGAGACAGCTTCTGACGCGTCTCCTCTTGGAGGAGTTCCTGTTGTAGACACCACAGAAGTCAACTTTGCTTCATGGATGTTTCATCGTCTGTGAGTTTGTCCCACTGACCTGAACGTCCTGGAGCTGAGACTCCACCGCAGAGCAGTCCTTGGTCGCTTTGATGGACTTTCCCTCCACGTCACTGAGCAACATGTTCACGTTATCAAGTTCGGCCTGTAGGTGGGGACAAACACAAACACTGAGCTCCTGACAATCTCTAACCACGTCACTGAAGTGGAAATAACGAGTAGGCGTGTGGACCTGGAGTTTGGACAGTTTCTCCGCCTGCTCCGTCCTCTGACGCTCGCTCTCGGTGAATTTGACCTGCAGCTCCTGGACGTGGGCCTCGGCCTTCTTCCTGCGGTGCTCAGATTCTCCCTTACCCTGCATCAGCGTCTGGAGCTCGATGGTCAGCTCGTTCCTCTCCGACTCCAGAGCCTGCTTGGCCTTGTCCACTGAAACTTTGTTCTAGACGAGAAAAAAAAAAAAAAAAAGTCACCAAGGAATTGATCATGGGATTGAGGGACAGGGTTGGAAGCTCGCTCACCCTCTTGGCCTGCTCCAGCTGCTCGTTGAGCTCGTCGAAGGCCTGCCCGTGTTTCTGTCTCATCTCGGCCAGTAGGTGTTCGTGGACTTTGGCGTCTTCCTCCAGAGTCTTCTTCAGCTGGGCCACCTCGTTTTCTCGCTTGGTCCTGTGGAGAACAGGCTGGAGTTGTTCTACTTCTGAGGTGGCTCTAACGTGGACCTGAGAGGCGGCGGCGGCGACCACCTCTGAGTCTGTACCTCAGTTCCAGTTGGGCAGCAGTGTAGTCATGCGTGTCTTCCAGCTCTGACTTCAGGGCCTCCAGCTCCTCCCCCAGGTCCCTGCGGTGTTTCTCAGCCTTGCTGCGAGCCTGTCGCTCCAGCTCCAGGTCCTCCTGCAGCTCAGAGAGCTGAGCCTCCAACTCACGGATCTTTTTCTGGGCCATGTTCTTCTGGGCCGCCTCCTCCTCAATCCTGTGTGGAAATAATCAAATACAACCTTCCTCACCACCAGGGGGCTCCAACTCAACAGTGAGCTAGGAGAAAGACGGACGAGTGCGGACCTGGTCAGAGCTGCGTGGAGTTCTTCCTCCTTCTTGGCCAGTTGGGCTCGGAGCTCGGCGATCTGGGCCTGGAGCTCGGCGATCTGGTCGTGGATCTCTGTGAAGTCGCCCTCGATTTTGCGGCGGTTCTTTTCCAGTTCCTGACGTTGCTTCTCCTCCCGACGCAGGCGGTCTGACGGGGAAAAAAAGGGAGGTTGAAAAAAAAAAAAAAAAAAAAAAAAAAAATGGGTTGAATTTGTAGAAATGTGATCTGATCTTTTCTCACCTTCCAGGTCTGTTATCATGGCTTCATGTTTGGTCTTGAGTTTCTGCAGACTCTTGGATTTCTCCTCCTCCTCGGCCAGGTTGGTGGTGAACTCCGAGATTCTCTCCTCCATCAGTTTCTTCTCCTGTTGTCATTCAGATTTCAGTATTAGTTTTTCTCAGGTTGCCTTTCAGTCCAGGTCCAACCGACAGACGGACGGACGGACGGACGGACGGACGGACGGACGCCCACCTTGGCAAGCTTGTTGTTCTGGTCGTCTAGAACCATGACGTCGTCCTCTATCTTCTTCATCTTGGCCTCCAGAGTCACCTTCTCCAGCTGGAGTTTCTGTCTGGCCGCTTCCTCTTCGTCCAACTGCTGCTCCAGGTCCTGTGAAGGACAACATCACCGTAGCTCCAGTGTTAGCCCAGGGTTTGGGTTCTCCATTCAGAGGTGCTTGGAAGATGTTTTCAACTCACAGAAATGTTCTGCTGCATCTTCTTCTTCTCTGTAACCAGGTGAGACGCTCGCTCCTCCTCCTCCTCCACACGGGCCTCCAGATCATGGAGGATCTCCTCCAGCTCCTGCTTCCTGGCGGCCAGACGAGCTCTCATCTCCTCGGCCTCGGCACAAAGCTCTGTTTCCGCCTGGAGCTGCTCCTGCAGGGCCATCTTCTCTGCACTGAGCTGCGTGAAGACGAGAGACAAATTTGATGAGTCAACGTCCGCAGTGAGAAGTTAGTTGGTGTTTGTTCAGCACTTCCTGTTACCTGTTGTTGCTTCGACTCCATCTCCTGCAGCTGCTGCTCCGCAAACAGATGTTTCTCCTTCACCTTACTCAGCTCGTCGTCCTTGGCCTGCAGCTCCTCCTCCTGTCTGCTGACCTGCAGCAGGGGCTTCACCTGTGAGGCAAGCAGGAGGTGAGTTGAGAAGTTGAATGTGATGGAGAACCAGATTCAGGCAGCAGCAGCAGCATCATCATCATCATCATCATCATCTCCACCTTGGTGAAGAGCCTCCACCACTGCCAGTTCCTGAGTTTCAGGTACGCAGCACAGTTCCTCTGGATGACCTTCATGGCGGTCAGCTGCTGCTGCCTCTTGGCGAACGCCCTGCAGACATGGAGATACGGGTAGAGGGTTGAGACTGTGCCGCACGGCGGCAGCGGTTGGACTTCTGGACCGGGCCTCTGTCTGTACTCACTTGCGGGCCACGTAGCCTCTGCACCAGGCCTGGAAACTGATGATGATGTCGGTGATCTTCATGTCTCGCTCCTCCTCCAGGTGAGCCAGGACTCCTGCCCTGAAGAAGACTTTGCTCTGACCCATTCGGTAAAGGTTCGAGTCCAGCTCCAGGCTTTTGATCTAGGACCACGGGGAGATGAGAGATAATGGGTGACGGAACCGTTGTCTTAGTGTCGGTCAGTTCTGAGCCTGGGTTTTACTGGTACCATGAGCAGACAAGCTTGTTTCCCGTCCATGAAGCCCTTTGGAATGGCGTTAGGAGTCAGGATTTCATACCTGCGGGGAGCGGTGGGGGGCGGAGATAAGAGGACATATTATTTCATTGAACAACGTGGGAGAAGAAGAAGACGTCGGCGGCCTCGTCCCCACCTCTGCCTGAACTCCTGGAAGATGATGCGGTTGGGGAAACCCTGTCTGCAGATACGGATGCCCTCCAACACGCCGTTGCACCTCAGCTGGTCCAGAACCAGGTGTGGGTCCAGTTTACCAGCCTGCGAGGAGACCACGTTTGTCAGTAGTTCTACCTCACCACATCCTCACGGGATCCAAACTGATGATGAGGTCAGTACCTTCTTCTCATGGTTGGGGATGATGCAGCGAACAAAGTTGGGGTTGGTGTTCCTCAGAGTGGCCATCAGCCTGGACAGCTGCTCCTTGTACAGCTGGCCCACGGTGCGGAACATGCCTTTACGGGTCTTGAAGGCACCGGGCATCTCGGACATGCCGGACACCTTATCCAGACCCACGATGTGGTCCACTGTGAGGTCAGAGGGCGATATTTTTAGAAAATAAAATGGAAAATTGACCCAAAAACTCACAAAACAAATGAACCAGGCAACTTCAACCCAAACACAAGGCACAGAACAGAACAGAACAGAACAGAACCAAACCAACCAACCAACCAGGAGACTCACACACACTCACACACACACAGAGAGTGGAGTGAACACAGAAGCAGTGAAGAGTGAGAGACCACAACCAGACACAGACACAGACACAGACACACCAGGATGGACAAGTGTCAAACACCAGTGCTCAGGGTGGTCACGTCCAAAACACACCAAACCAAACCCATGCATAATAAAATACCCATTTCTGCAGTACCAAAGACCAACACCAGGGGTCCCCATACAACACTAATACACAGAGGGAGAAAAGGAGAGTTGATGAGTGACAGACGTTGGTAAAGAGAGAAGATGAAAGGAGGAGGAGGAGGAGGAGGAGGTCCTCATCACCTGAGCTGAGTCTGAGAGCAGAAAAGGGAAACGCTGAGAGGAGAAGGTTGGAATCTCTGAGGGCCAGGAGCAAATGAGAAGATGTGGGGAGAAGAAAAAAAAAAGGACAGAAGAGAAAAGGACGGTAACAGAGTGAGGAACGAAGGTGGGTTCAGCAGAAGGTCCAAGAGCAAAAGACACAATGAATTCAACTCCCTAGAGCAGCAGTGCCCCCTGCTGGACTCACCGTCCTTCCACAGCTCAGAGACAAACTTGTCAGTGGACTGGTTGAGAAGAGAGGCCACGTTGTCATTCAGAGGGTCCATGTTCTTCATCAGCCACTCGTCGGCCTTGTAGTCCACCTACAGGATGGGCGGGGCTTAAATGTCAGGACAACATAGAACTTGGAGGAGTTCCGACTCATGGTCTCCTTCTCCTTCTCCTTCTCCTTCTCCTCCTACCTTGCCGGCGTAGTGGATGATGCAGAAGTCAGCTTCATCCTTCAGTTTCTTGGGTTTAAAGAACTTGGGGTGAGTTCCCTGCTCCTGCAGAACCTTTTCCACGAAGCTCTTGTCCGTGGCCTTGGGAAACCAGCACTCCTCGTCCAGCAGAGCCAGAATACCAGGTGGGCTGGCCTGGAGACACAGGTTAACGACGCCACTGGTCAATCAAAGGATCAGAACCTCAGCTGTATCTGAAGCAGGTGGACGAGAAGAACTCACAGGTTTCTCGATGAGGTCGATGCAAGGCTGCAGGTCCAGGCCGAAGTCGATGAAGCTCCACTCGATCCCCTCCCTCTGGTACTCCTCCTGCTCCAGGATGAACATGGTGTGGTTGAAGAGCTGCTGGAGCTTCTCGTTGGTGTAGTTGATGCAGAGCTGCTCGAACGAGTTCAACTGAAAGAAGAGAAAAGAAAAGGAAAACGTTGACACGGCGTCAACAGACGCAAGTGGACGTCAATCCACCAGAGGCTTTCAACCTCAAAGATCTCGAAGCCGGCGATGTCCAGGATGCCAATGAAGGACGCCCCCTGTCTCTTGGTCTTGTCCAACGCTTTGTTGATCCTCATGACCAGCCAGCGGAACATCCTCTCGTAGGTGGCCTTGGCCAAGGCCTCCACGGCGAACTCTGCCTGTTCCTGGGTCTGGGCCTTCTGGACGTAGTCTCTGCCCACCTTGATCCGGGGGGAGAGGATGGCTCTGGTGAAGTCCGTCACGTTCATGCCCATGAGGTGGCAGACCTTCTGTGCAGCTGTGGGAGAAGAAGAAGATCAACCTACTGACTGGAGGTGGGAGTTGTCAGTTAGTCAGAGCGGCCTGTAGAGGGCACCAGGTACCTGTGTTGTCTGGCATCGAGGCCTGGTCCGTGTGTCTCTCCTTCTTGAAGCTCATGTTCCCCATCTGCAGAACGGAGGCCACCACCTTCAGCATCCCTGGAACACAGAGAAGATGAACATCAGGACCAGGACCAGGACCAGGACCAGGGAGCCCACTCCCCCGCTCTCACAGAAACCTGGATCTCTGCCTCACCGATCTGCTCGTCCTCTGGAATACTCATGATCCTCATGGCCTCCATGGTCTCAGTGAACAGGTCCTTGTCTTGCTGCCCAGGAATGATGACGTTCCCATTGGACAGGAAGCGGTAGTTGTTGTAATTTTCCAGCAGGAGTTCATCTGAGGGCAGGACCATCAGAACCAGGCGTCAGACGTCAGAACCACTCACAAACCAAACCTGTGAAGACGCTAAAGTGAAAACTGTCTTACTGCGCAGCTTGTCTCCAGCGCCTGTCAGCAGGTAGTAGAAGACATGGAAGGTCCGCTCCTCCTTGGCCTGGCGAATGGCACGAGACTTTTCCAACAAGTCTGAAGGTCAATCTGTCAAGGACCAGGGAGAAGCTTCCTCCAAACCAGGAGAGTAAACTGATCTACACTTAAAGTCCTCAGTAAAAGATACAAGTTTCAATGTTGGCACCAACAATGTAGCCGTTGACATCGAAGTTGATCCTGATGAACTTTCCCTGGAGGGAGAAGATCAGAATCTCACGTCAACAATGTTGCTCAGCAGAACGACGGCAGGAAAGTGCGACCAAGACTCACAAATCTGGACGAGTTGTCATTTTTCACCGTCTTGGCGTTTCCAAAGGCCTCCAAAATGGGGTTGGCCTGCAAAAGTTGCTTCTCCAGCTCCCCCTAGTGGAGATGGGAAGAAGCCAAAGGTTAGCAGTATAAACGGGGATCTGTCAAGAACCCAACCAACGGTGGTTCCTCTGTGAACGTCCTACAGTAACGGGCAGAGACATGGAAACAACTATTGTTCATTCACTCCTAGAAAAACATCTCCAAGAAAATCCAGCTGAGATGATGGGACAAAGACACACGGACGCTTCAATACAGTTGTTGAGTTGACACCAGGTTAGCGCCCTCGTCCACACAGACCCAGAGACCATGTGAGTGACCCGTCACCTGTTAACTAGTACTATCCAGCAGCGTCTGTTCTGCTCTGTGGAGTCCTGACCAGGGTCAGGGAGTGGACTTGACCTCTGGTCCGACGCTGTGGACTGTTGCCCAGGCAGAGACACAGGAATAAGACAGAAGCAACGTCCACTCAGTGCAGGCACAAAGTAACAACACAGGGAGGGAAACATTCAAGCAGACAAATAAGGACCCACACCCCCCGTCCCCACCCTGCTGTCCATCCTGTCATTGTCTGCTTGAAGGTTTGACTGGGACACACAGAGCTGCCACCACTCTGAAGACAAACTTCCTCCTCACTTCCTATTGGCTGCCAACACACCTCAACTCCGCCCTCCGGTACAAGGGTACAAGGGCAACGAGCAGGGAGGAGGACCGAGGAGGCCGGGGGGGAAGGGAGGAGGAAGGAGGTGGTGACAGAAGAAGGAGGGGAGGAAATGAGCATGATGGGAGTCAACTCACATGTGACAGGATGGAACTGTTCTGTTGACAGGAAGAGAAAAAAATCACAACCTCAAAAAATAAGATCAGACTTTGCTGTTGTTTTTGTTTCATCACTGACACTGACGCTGCAGGCTGGACCTCAGCCGTGAGACCAGACACAGGACACACACACAGACAAAGACAAATGTCGGCCTTGACCAAACACGAGGGGCGTGTCACTGACCTGGTCCTTCTTGGTCTTGTGGGAGGACGCCACATGAGCCAGATACTGGATGACCTTCTTGGTGTTCTCTGTCTTCCCAGCACCAGACTCCCCTCTGGGCAGGACAGAGGACAGAGGACAGAGTCAGGAAGTGAGTGTGAGTGTGTGTGTGTGTGTGTGTGTATATACACTAATGGAGTCTCTAACTCACGTGCAGAGAATGGACTGGTCTTCACGATCTGCAAGAAAAGTGAGCAAAATTAAGTGACGAACTGTCTTCACACTGTTATCACCACAGACAGACAGACAGACAGACAGACAGACAGACAGACAGACAACAGGATGTTCATCAGCCACAGACAGGAAGTCCATATCTGGGAACACTTTTCAACCAACAGACTGACTTTATCTTAGATGTTTTTATTCCAGTGGAATCTTCTAGACCAGGGGGTTTCAAAGTGTGGGGCGTGTGTGACCCTGGGGAACATGCTTGTTTTCCCACTGTACTACAATAAAGTGTAATTGCACATCCTTGTTGTTGAACTGTATCTTGTTTTTTTGTTTCTTTATGTCAACAAGGACACGATGTTATGCAGAGGTGAACCTAGAACTGTTTGATTGACAAATGCTGTTATTTATAGTTGTGGTGGGTTGGGGGCGGGGTCAGGGGGGGGGCGCACTGCTCTAGACTGTACGTTTCTGCAGGAAGTGGTGAAATCCATGGAACTCAAACATCAACAGTAAGATGGCGGACGTACCCTGCATCATGCTTCTGTACGCCGTGTCGGTGATGGCGTAAATGTGAGGGGGCATCTCGTGCCTCTTCTTGCCCTTGTACATGTCAACGATCTCCTCCGAGTAGATGGGCAGGTTCTTGTAGGGGTTGATGACCACGCAGAACAGACCGGAGTACGTCTGGACAACGGACACACAGACAGGTCAACGCTGCTCTGGTAAAGATGGGACGTGTCGTTACTGATGGAGATGTTTGGGATTAAAGATCTCTGAACTTCACAAAGCAATCGGGTCTACCTGGTGTTCATGGTGTCAGGGTGGAGCTTCAACTCTCCACCCAGACAGCTGCTTCAGAGGAGAGGATGAAGAAGAGAGAGAGAGAGAGACACAGGAGAAGAGAGAGAGAGAGAGACAGGGGGGGAGGAGAGACAGATCGGCAGCTTGTGTTGATTTGTTGCAGCGAGGTTGAAACCTCCCCCAGATACCATGAAGGTTGGGAGGGAAGATGAGAGTTACAACATCTTCCTCTGTTCTTCTCTCACTCTGTTTCCTTCAACATCTCCAAAGACTCCATGGCCCAGGGAGTTTGGACAGAGGAGTCCAGAGAAGGGGAGTGTGGACCTCCCCTTCCTGTGACTCCTGGTTCAGGTGTGGCGGGTACTCACGTAGATGAGTCCAGAGTAGTATCTCTCCTTCAGGTTGTGCAGCACCGAGGCCTCGTTCAGGCAGGTGAGTTCTGCCATGTCCTCCACCTTGCTGAACTTGGGTGGGTTCATCTTCTGGATGTCGTCCTTGTTGACCTTGATCTTCTTACCGGAGTCGGCCAGCTCCACCACGCACTCGTCTCCGCGCTCCTCCCTGACCGAGCCGGCCTCGAAGCCCAGGCGCTCTGACGGAACCCATACCAGCTTCTTGGAGGCCCAGTCCGCCTGGGCCAGCGGGTTGTTGACCAGATTGCGGTCCACATACAGAAACCTATCTGCGTCTGACATGGTGGCTGTTTGAACAGCAGAGGGAGACAGAGATGAGAGGGACAAGGTTAACGTCAGCACCGACAAAGATCAGGGAGAAGCAGCAGCAGCAGCAGCAACATTTCACACTGGAGGTTGGGCTCAGGCAACCAATCACTCTTACTGTCGTCTCCAACTCCACAGTCGCTGGAGAAAAGGAGCTTCAAAAACAAAGACTGCCTCAAACTGAACCCACAACCTTTGGTTTTTCACAAACAACCAGACACAGATCGTGTCCAGACGTGACCCAGAAAAACAGTTGACAGCAGGGAGTGCTGCGGTTAGAATCCGCAGCCAAGTGACTCCACTGGTCCGACCTGTGTGACGAGCTGAAGCTCCACCTCACACCAGTACCGCATCAGTGCTCCTCCGTCTCTGCACTTTTGTGTTCTGGTCCAGTTCAACTCGTCGACACTTCATCTGTGGCCAGAGGGGGGCGCTGGAGGTCAAGTTCTCTGGCTCAAAAACCAAAAGTTGTTCCGTAACGCTCTGGTTCTGACCTGCCAAACAGGTCCATGTCACTGTAGTGACTTTAGCCCCCACAGCAGGATGAGTGGCGAGGTGCACCGGACCCCCACCCCCAACCCCACCTCCCTTCTGTTGATCCAGGCTTTTCAGGGTCACATTCCATCCATTCTCACCCTTTATCAGCCACAGACCGGCAGCTCAGGCATTCCACACATTTCTGTCCACGACTCCTCACTCCCTCCCTTCCTGCCCCCCCCCTTCACAGCTCCTCACTCCACATCCTCCTGTCGCTCCTTCCCGTTCCTCTCCTCCAAGGCTGGAGGTGTTTGGTGGTTCCCCTCTTCAGATACTCAGGTACGGGAACTCATTGAAGAGATCATGACCTTGACCTCCACCCTGACACCGACCACTGTTGGTGTCAGATGTCAGGACTAGAACAAGCGATGGCTGCTCAGACTCTACCACCATGGAAACACTGAGTTTCATCATGAACATCAGGTCACTGACACTGGAACAGAAAGATCTACAGCTGGAACACCAGGAAGACTGGACTGGACTGGAACTGGAATATTATTTCATTGTATTATTTGATTCGATCTGTTTTATCTGTCTGTCTTATTCTGCTCAACTGGGCCTGGAATTTCCAAATAAAGGTTTTTGAATCTTATGAAAAATACTTCACTCTAGTCCCAGAGGAACTGATCTGAACGCTTAAATCAAGGAATCCTCGTCAAAACACAAAACATTAGGGAATATTTTCCGAAAAATTCTCAAGTGACGACGACAGCAGCAGCAGCAGCAGCAGCAACATGTTTATAATGAAGAAGAGGAGGAGAAACAAGGACGACTCCAGAGTCTACAGTGGCCTTGGTCACCCCTAGACCTTCATCAAACTTCATCAGCCAGAACTGTTCTGTTTGGCCGGTTCGTGGGCCACTCACAAGTGTCTGGCACCAGTGGTACGCCCCAACCTCCTTCCCTCTGTGGACGTGGGCAGGGTGGGGCCAGGCAACCAGTGGGAAGGAAGGAGGAAATGACAAAGTGAGAAAACTATTTTGCCATTTGTGGAACTTGTTGTGCTGGGCCTCGAGGAGGAGGGAACCTGGCGTTTCCTTGAGCTCAGGCGCCGCAGCTCCACGGACTGGGTGAGAAGTCAGATCCACATCACTTCCTACCATCCTGTTCACAGTCCTGCTGGAACCGGGACCTGAGAGCTGCACGGTACCAGCCCATCATCAGGCCACTGACAGAACAACCGCGTTGAATTCAGTTTCCCTGAAGTTCAGCCTGATCTCCTCGCTGACCCTGGGTGAACCTCCTCCATCAGTCATCTCATCTCATGTCATGTCACTCATCTCCAGATCCCAGTCCAGGACTCCTGGTTCCAACTGTGGATCCATGTGTTTCAGAGTCAGGACTCCTGGAGGACCGGGAGGGGCGGGTGCACCTGAATGTCTCATTCTGTGACTGTGTGGACCAACCTGACCAGCCCCCGGTGTCAGCGCCTTGTTTACTGAGTGAATTCTAGGCCACGGCTGTGACTCCCATGTGAACAACAGCTTCTTCTTCTGACGTCCCCAGGGTCACACAACACATTCCTTTCCAACAGCTCTGTGATTGAACCACAGACCAGACAACCGATGCGTTATAAACACTGTGTTTGCCCGCCCTGCAGCGGCGTCGACCGTTAGACACCGACTCTTACGTAAGCCTCTCACAGAGAAGTGGGCGAAGACGTCATGTCAGCAGTAAAGCAGCAGCAGCAGGAATGTACGGCTGCCTTTTCATTTCGCCAATGGCAACGACAGAAAATCTGTTGCAGCCTCATGTACGTAAAAAAAGAAAAGAAAAAAATAAATAAACTAGACCAGACTTTGTCTTTTCTTTCCTTATTCTGACCCAAAAAAGTCCAGGGTCAGATCAACACAGCACCTTCACCCACAGGAGGAAGAACCGAGCCCAGTTCAAAGTTCACTTCATAAACTAAAGTGTCTTTTGTACACAGTTACACAATGTCCTTTCAACCACAGGTGCGAAGCTCTCACACACACACGCACGCTCACACACACACACACGCACGCTCACACACACACACGCACACACACACACACACACGCACACACGCACACACGCACACACACACAGACAGAGAGGGCAAAGTCGACCTTCTGACGGTCGGGACATTTACAAAGACAAACAGTCCTTCAGTCCTTCCAGGCTGAGACAGACTATTGTCTGGTGGGGCTGTGACCTCCAACAACAGAGGAACCGACTGAAGAGCAGTGACCTGGTCCAGGTCACCACACAACATCTGTTTGGGTCGGACCAGAATCAAACAGACTTGTCAAGAGATTCTGAGCGGAGTGTGAATAAATCTCAGGTGACGACACTCATGACGGATGTTTCTGGAACGCTAGGATCGGACCAGGAAGGGGAAGTGTCCTGATCTTCGACTCTGACCTCTGCTGACTGCCCTCCACCGCAGCTCCATCTTCTGTTGGCCTGGACTCTGGTTCCAAGGCAAACTGGACTGAAGAAGTGCAGTGAGATCACAGTGAAGCAGGTGGTCGGGGGGGGGGGCGACAAAGACACAGGAGGAGGACAAACGTCCTTCAATAATATCCAAACCTCCACTGGGGCCAAACCTTTTTCAGGCAAATCTCTCCTGGGGGGCTCTGCCCAAGGACACTGCTGATACATGGATGATGGAATGCAACATTGTCAGCAGGGGGTTCCATAACTTCACCCCCCAGACTCACTTATTACACAATCCACTGCAGGGACACATTTTAACAGGATGAGTCAAACACAGTAACAGGAAGTGACATCGTTTGTGTGTCAGCGATTGTCTTCCTCTGCAGATGTGTGTTCTTCAGGAAGTGCAGCACATGAGCAGAATTAAGCCGTTAACTCTGTTCTGTTCTGTTCTTCTCTGCCCGTCCTCTTGGCCTGGCACCGTCAAATGTTCTTCACTCGCCCGCACACCCATAAACCCAATCAAATCTCTCAAGCTGCTGAGTTAATATTAACCCCAGTGACCCACCCCAGGACTAGAAGGTCAACCTGATCATAGACGGCTGCCATTAAACCAAAACCCAAAACCAGAAACTTTAAATACTGTTTCTGTTCTGAAGCCCTGGCTGCCATGGACTTTTTAGGAGACAAATGACTAGCAATGTGTCCTGCAAACAAGGCAATAGAATGGAACAGAGTCTGTCTCTTCAGAACCTGTGACAGAAACTGGACCTGCTGAGGTTTACTAGATGAAGCGCTGATGTTTCAGAGACCACCACCACACTTCACTGCTCCTCCAGTCCGCAAACGGCCGCTGGGATAAGATGCATATTCGCCCCCTAGTGGCTTCACCAACAGGAAACGACGGGGAAAAAGGAAAAAACCAGACAGAGGGGTCAGGGGTCACAGGGCTGACTCACCTGTGGGTCAACCCTTCTACCTCGACTTTACTTCACACCGACACTTTCTTAAACAAGTGACGTCATGTCGCGTCACCGACCACACGCGTCGTTTGAACGTAGCCTCCACACAACGTCAGAGTTCGACCACAAACTAATGACCGTGGACTCCGAGCCGCCGGTCGAACTTCTTCCTCCTCCCCTTCTCTCCTTCTCTTCTCTCCTTCTCCCCTTCTCTTCTGCCCTTCTCTCCTTCTCTTCTCTCCTTCTCCTCGTCATTCAAGCGAATCACTTCCTGCCTCGACACTTGTGGCTTTAGCTTCTGCCTCGGCGATGTTCTTCTCTTCTCTTCTCTTGTTCCCGCCCTTCCGCTCCGCCGTCCTTACCCTGGGTGTGAGAGCACAGACCGGGGACCGGACAGGCCGGGTGAACCCTGCCCGGGAAGTCCCGCTCCACCGAGCCACGGCGCCGCTTCCTGGTTCAGCGCAGACGCCGCTGAGGCTGAACGGAGGGCAGTGAGCGGAAGTACCGAGTCGAGACTTTTACCTGCTTTAGGACGAGGGACGGCGGCTAACAACAACCCTGCTCCTCGGTCGGTCGGTCGGTCTGTCGGCGGGAGTCCAACGTCTCTTCCAGTCGACAGAGTTCAGGCCAAGTCACAGCTGCAGCCCGTCTTCCTCTGCTCGATTCACCAACTCGGCTCGTTTTCTCTTTTTTTCCTCCGGCCCTCCCTCTCCTCCGCTTCGGCTTCTCTCACTCGTCGGTAGACGGACGGCGCCGGGGTGCGGTCCACCAGGGGGCGGAGTCGGGCCTCGCGTCTCCGCCCCTCTGAGCAACGACTGCTCGGCTTCGCGCTGACACACACTGTGGACCAATCGGGTACCAGCGCGGACTAAAGGGCGGGTCCAAGAGCGGAAGAGTGAAGGGCGGAGGGAGGGGGAGGAGGAGGCGACTGAGATGAAGCCGTGTTTAACGGCAGAGGTATGTGCAGAATAAGGCCTTCTATGACCATATAAGTACCAGACACCGCGAGGACGGAGCTGAGTCACCCCTGGAGGGTCACCTCTGGTCTGAGGTGGAACCAGGTGGAACCAGGTGGCAGCGGAGGAAAGACTCCGGTGGATCCCTTGGAAAAAGGGAGCATGAACTTGACAGTGAACACTAGGGAGAGAGAATCAATCATTCATTCATTCATCTTCATGCTAAGAAGAGGCAGCTGTCTCCATGACTGCCACCCAAATCACACTGCACCTCACTGTGGGACCAAAGGGGGTTATGAAGGTCAGGACGGTAGTATGATCAGAGCAATGTGTCATAAAACATCACACATATGATGTTTATATAAAACCTTGATTTTGTGACCACATCAGATGTTGTAGTTTTCTGACGTCCACGTTCATCTCTATGGTCAAAATAACGTCTAATAGTTTGTCTCAGCCTGATGTTGGTTCTGGCCCACCTCTGGTCAAATGTCTAATGTATCTGCATGAGGTCGTTGTCCCGGGGGTCAGAGGCCACGGCACAGTGGGACCATTGAAGGACGTCGGCCCGGAGGACGTCGAACTGCTCCTAACATCAGAGATGTTTGTTCGGTTGATTCCAGAGCATGAAGAGAAGAAGAAATCAACAATATCTAGATGTTTCATCTTGAACAACAACCAGATGTTGATGAGAGGAGAGAGTGTGATCATGTTGTCATCCTCCTGGATTCAACATCAGCTGAGACAGAGAAACCCGTCAGAGCAGCTTCATGACGGGACACGTTAACAGGGCCTGGGAACCGCCGCAGGTGTGAATCTCATCCTTCAACTCTGACATCAGCGTGAACGTCGAGGAGATCCTAAAGTGATGAATCAGAAGGTTGGCCGGCAACAATCTCCGGCGACGGAGCAGAAAAAAAAAAAAATCAACATTTACAAACCCTGGTAGATTCAGCTGAGCTCCACAAACCTTCAGTGCACACCATAAAACATCTGGGAGGCACCAGATGTTTTCACACTGTGGTGAAAACAGAGTAGAGGAGGAGTGGCCCTACGTGGGCCTCAAACCAGCAGTTGGACTCAAGCAGGAAAACTGCAGTCTCAGTGTGAAACATGGACTTGAGCAGATGGTGGTGGTTCTGATGAGCTGATGCTGAAGGTGATTCCATCAAAGCAGCAGGAAATGCTCTTCCATTTGTTTCCCGGTTTTAAAGAAATGACATACGTAATGGAGCAGTGACCTACAGGGGGCAGTGTTTACTGGTGGTTAATATCAAGTCAACTAGAAGTTCAGCAAAAACCGTGAGTATTAGCTTTTTGAAGAACATCTCTGTGGAAACTGAGATGTTCAATGGTCCAGAAAGTTCCACCATGTACAGACACCATCACACAGGTCTACAGGTTGTCCAGGTCCACACTCCGTCCCGGCTTCAGGGGTCTTTTCCCTGTCATCTCAGGAATGTGTCCTTTGTTTTCCTCTCCCTCAGCAGCTGGGCCAGAGTCCACTCACAGTCCACTCCATGCTCCGTCCCCATCAGATGGACGGATCTCAAAGGTCTCCCCCTCACCCCTGTAACTTGAGCAGGAGAGAAACCTTGGGGGGGGGCGGGGGGGGTGTCAAATCATCTTGTTTTCATTCACTCCAGGTTCATGTTTGACCGACTGGACCAGGGTGGGATGAAACCCAAGCATAAATGACCAAATATGGACAATCCTACCCCCCCACCGCCACCCCCCCAACCCCCCATCCCTCCTTCTCTGGTTGCTTCAGCTGCAGGGTGTGGCTGTACTTCAGACAAGGGGGGAGACAGGTCCATCCAGGTTGGACCAGGTGAGCGTGGACCTACGGTGGTTCAGTTGAAGGAGTTTCAGAACGCAACTGCTGCTGCGACAACACACCACTGGAGGCGCTGCGTCTCACACATGACAGTTCAAACCACAAAGACTCATCAAGATCAAGTCCATAATCAAGTAATGAGAGCTGACCCCCCCCCGTCCTGGGAATCTTCTTCCCTTCTTTTGTTAGGAGACAAACTGACTTCACCTCATAAAATGTGATGTCATAGGGGGTTGGGCCTGGGGGGGGGGGGGTCTCCACTGTCCTGTTCTTCTCTTCTGTCCTGACTGAAGTACAAACAAATACTGCTGTATTTACTGTAAACTGGTTCTGTCCACAATGGAGGTCCAGCTGCTGCTTGTCCTCCTCCTTCCTGTCACCACCGTCTCAGGTTTGGGTTTCCATGGGAATCTGGGGAAGAATTCTGCAACTCTGCTTCTCAGCACCTCTCAGGCGGGTTACTGCTGCTGCTGCTGCTGCTGCTCTTTTTTCCCTTATATGGTCATAAGACTTGTTGAGTAAGAGAGAGAGAGAGAGACAGGGAGGGAGGGAGGGAGGGCGGTATGCTCTGGCGGTGGGGGTGCGGTCCATGGTTTTTTGCGGAAGTGGAGCAGACTTCCATGTTCCTGGTGAACCTTCGAGCGTGACATCATCTCTCCTCCAGTCAACTCTGCCGCCCTGTCTGATATCAGAGCAGGAATCGAACCACAGACTTGTCCGAGCTTTCACACCTGCCGATATCAAACCGCGGACTATCTTCATGTGAGAACAACAGAAGAACAAAAGAGCGGCCGCCTGTGGCAGACAGTAGTACTGCATCCTTCTGCAGCTGGAACTTCCCAGAATGAAGTGCAGCTCAGCACAGCAGAAAAGGAAAAGTAAAGTTCGCTGAGTCTCTGCTGCCCCCTACAGTCATGTCATATCCAGCCATTTGAGACGTCAGCTCCTAGTGGAGACTCATAGGCAGGACACCACCACCACCACTTCCAACCAAATGCATGCGATGGAACAGGAGACAAAGACGGGAGAAAATATTCCACTGTTTTATTTCATCTTTGACTCCTGAAAATAATGAAACTGGATCAAAGGGACATTTACAGACCGGGACACACAGGCACTCATTCACACATAATCAATCACAGGATGAGCTGAAATGGCTGCACGAATTTGAGACGCCACCTCCCTCTAGCGGACAGAAGCAAGAACTAAAGGTAACGTCCGATCAGGAGACGTCACCAGAAAAGATGTAAAGAGATAATGACGTTGTACCAGTGTCCAAACGGCTGCCATCACCCATCGGTTCAGAAAAATCCCGCTGGCGTCGACATGGGTGACAACGCAGGCCGCACCAAGACACAGACAGAGACACGGGTGGAGTGGTGCGTCTGGAGATGTTCACCAGTGGGTGGTGTTTATTATCGACAGCGCTCTAGAAACCAGATCAACCAGGACCGCTCCCATTTATGGTCCGACGATTCTGCTGACAAACGACTCCAGCTCGTCATCGTCCTTGATGCCTACAAACTGGTCCACCACGTCACCCCCCCGCATGGCGATTACTGTGGGGACGGCAGAGACCTGGGGGAGAACACAGGGCTGTTGGAGACTGAAGTAGGCCAACCGTCTCCAGACGTTGAAGACTGTGACTCTTACCCCGTATTCAATGGCCAAGTCTGTGTGGTCATCGATGTCCACCTTCGCCATGGCAACGCGACCTTTCTGTTTGGCCACGGCCTTCTCCAACCTCGGGCCCAGGATCTTACATGGACCACACCACCTGGAACACAGGAGCAGAAGGGCTTGACCAGAGGGAGGGGCTGGAGGACCACATAACACAGGAGTCAGCTGGTTTTTACCAGGTGGCTTCTTCACCTTTGACTGTTAACATTTTAACCAGGGATGAGTTAAGTTCTACCTCTTTATCTAGGAGATACATCAGGACACACACACACACACACACACACACACACACACACACACACACACACACACACACACACACACACACACACACACACACACACACACACACACACACACACACTATAGAGGTGTAGCCACACAGCGGTCAGGAAAGACTAGGAAACGGCCAGGAAACGACCAGGCCAAGCGAGTGTCAGAGAGAAGGTGTTTTGTTTCTAAGGTCTGAGAGGTCAGAGGTGAAACTACTCACTGGGCGTGGAAGTCCACCAGCACCGGTCGATCACTGTTGACCACCCTCTCCGTGAAGTCCTCGTTGTCCTGGACGTTAAAGGAGACTGTCCGGCTGAAGGTGCGAGGAAGGGCGCCAGGCAGAGAGTGCGATGGCGACAGGAAGGAGCCCCGGCTACAGGGGGCAGATTGAAGGGAGGAGGTGGAGAAGGAGGTGGAGGAAGCAGCCGTTACAGTGGCTGGTGGGAGGCAATGGAAATCTACTCCACACAGAGTCCATATCCTCCGCACTAAAAGTCTGTGAGTCATCTGTGCAGAACAGAAGAACTTTATTGATCAGTCAAACAGGAACCACGAGGGTCACAGGGTCACAGGGTTCAACACCAGCAGCAGCGGTGATGGTGGTGATGGTGGAAATAAATGCATGTATAAACACGGACGGTGATGATGATGATGATGATGATGATGGACCGGTGTGTCTGAGTTCAGTCAAAGTTCTGAAAAACTCGGCGGGTCATGGAAAATAACCGGAAGTGCTGGATTATTAAACCCCATGTTTTCCACCATCCACCGTCACTGAACTCCAACAGAACCATCTCTTCCTCCATTAGCCCCGCGTCACCGCTGACTTTGCGCCGCTCTCACCCCGTCACCCGTCCCCGGTCCCCGTCCCTCTCCCTCCCGCAGCGGTCACCGTCATCGACTCGGTCCAGTCATTCGTCAGTGACTAACCAGCGCTAACTAACGTTAAACTAGCGTCCGTCGGTAGTTTCCTTCACTTGTGTTGATCTTACCTTGGCGACAGTGTGAAGTTGATCTTGACCCTCGCAGACCGAGGATACACTTCCGGTTTAACATTTATGTTCGGAGCCAGTAAGGCGGCGGTGTTACCCACAGCGACACCAAGCGGCCCAGGCGCTGGTGTCTTCTTTTTAAGACAAAGTCCATCCAGTGAGGACGAGGCCAGAACAGTCTCCGTGAAGGCGACGTGGATTGGACTGGATTATTTCTCCTTCTGATGAAACAGATGTTTTTAAAGACGTTGGAGTCAGAAATCTCCATGACCTGAACTGGCTCTTCCTGCTTGTCATGTCTTCATTTGTCCAGAAGAGGGAGATAATGTCAGCGGTGGAGCTCTGGGGGTCAGGGTTGCTGGGGGGGGGGGGGGGTAAAAAGAAGGGGGGGGGGGGGGGGGGGGGGGGGGGGGGGGGGGGGGGGGGGATCAAAGTAGTTTATTGGAGTGGTGGTGGGAACACAGTGGCTCTGTGTTTGTGCTGAGGTGGGACGTGTGTGAGGACAGAAACACTCGGGCCTCAGTCCTCCCCTGCACCTCCTCCTCCTCCACATGTTTACCCTCAGCCATGCCCCCCCCCGGACACACACACACACACACACACCCTCCGGCCTTCAATCCAACAAATAAACACTCCTCCGGAAATTGCAGGGATATCTGGGATGTTTGAGGGCTCCTGATGGAAAGAAGTTGAACAAGAGAGCTGTGTGTGACCCCCGCGGGGTGGGGGCGGGACCGGGGTTAGTATTTGGATGTGTACTCACTGACCAACAGGTAGAGGTGACCCAGTTTCCGCTGAGCCGCCACCCCCCAGAGTGTCCATGGAGACGGCTGAGTGTCCGGTCACTGTCGGTCCAGCCCGGTTGATATAACAGGGTGACAGGAAAGATGACTCCCCCCAACACGTACAGACCCCGACACCTACCCCCAGTCGGTGGATGGGGGGGGCTGGTGGGGGTGGGTCACAGTCGGTGATGTACAATTCTGTATATAGTGTGTGTGTTTAGGTGTGTTGGGGGAAGGAAGTAGCCTCAAGATTTTTCCTGCCTTCATTTTCTCTCTGGTGTGAACTGTGACATCATCACCTCTTCAGGGATGGGGGGCCATGGGGGTGGGGGGTGGCGGCTGACTTCAGGACAACCACAGTCTGTGGTGATGTCATCCAGGAGCGACCCATTGACTGGGCCATAGTCCACATCAGTCTGAGGACTGAAGCTGGAACAGAAGGAGGTCCATCTGGAGGTCTCAGCTGGTCCAGTCCCTGAAGCCCTTCTTCCCCTTGGCTTCTCTTCACACACACACACACACACACACGTGTCTCCACTGTATCTTCTCTGTTCTAAGGCCACGCCATGAAGGAGCGTCCCACTGTTGGTGTTCTTGAGAAAAAGACTCTCAAGCTACAAAAAAAATCATTTCCACCAAACATCAGAAAATGAATCCACTCCTGGTGGAAGGATTCGAGCTCCGTTTTTATGAATGACCGCTTTTATGCTTGGCCACGCCCCAAAACGGTTGGTAAACCACGCCCTTTGCTTGGGACAGCGGGGGTCTGAGAAGCGCGCCTTCATCCCAATTGGTCAGAGCAGGCCTCGTAGGGGCGTGGCTTCCGTCAGGATATAAAAACAGTTGTAAAGTTTGATCGATGAGAGTTCAGAAATGATGGAGGAGACAAGTCCCCAGAATAGACCGGATTGAGGCGGATTACAGCCCACTGTGATCGAGTCTCCGTGGAGGATTATATCAGTTTGGACTTCTATGTGACTGGACTGACTGACAGCATGGGGTCGCTGCTGCTGCTGCTGCTGCTGCTGCTGCTGACGGCAGCTGTGGTGAGTGTGTGTCTGTCTGTGTGTGTGTGTCTTTGTGTGACTGTGTTTTGAGTGTGTGTGTGTGTGTGTGTGTGTGTGTGTGTGTGTGTGTGTGAGCCTTCTCTACCACACAAAAACAACAGCCATGATCCAGCGTCAGATAAAATCAGTTATAACTGAATCAAGACTGTGGTTCTCAAAGGACGGCTCACAACCCAAGAGTGAAACAAAACAATTCCAGTTGGGTCTGGTTGGTGCTGCCCCCTTCTGGTGCTGCCCCCTCTCTGCTCTCCATCTGCAGCATCCAACAGAAGGAAGAAGCTGTAACCAGTAGTGGCTGATGGAGGTGATAAAGTGTGTAGTTGACCTGACCTGTCCCCCTCCCCTGACCTGTCCCCCTCCAGGTGACAGCAGGCTGCCCAGTGGTGTGTGAATGTCCAGCAGGGCCCCCGTCCTGCCCCCCAGGAGTCAGTTCCATCCCCGACGGCTGCGGCTGCTGTAAGGTGTGTGCGGCCCAGCTCAACCAGGACTGCCACCAGGGGCGACCCTGTGACCCCCACCTGGGCCTGGAGTGTAACTATGGCAACAACGTGGGCAACACACAGGGCATCTGCAGGGGTACGTCAGGGACGGGGGGGGGGTGTAACTTCAGGGTGGGGGTCTCTCTTTGATAGAGTTCTGAGTTTGAAGTTCCATGTTTGGACACTGAGGAAGAGAAAGAGTCCAGTGTCCACACACACACACACACACATGCTGGTATATTTTTATGTGTGTGTTTGTTTGTGGTGTTTCTTGATGGGGGGGAGGGGCACGTAAGGGGGAGTCAGGTTCTCCAGAGTTCTTCTGGTCTCTCCCCTGCTCTTTCTTTCTTTAAGTTTTTCTCCTAGTTTTCTCTTATCTGTCTCCCCCTGGTCTCCCCCTGGTCTCCCCCTGGTTTCTCCCCTGGTCTCCCCCTGGTTTCTCCCCTGGTCTCCTGTGTGTGTGTTTTTTTTTTCATTCCTCGTTGTTCTTTTCTTTTTCTCCTCCTCCGCAGCTAAAGCCGATGGACGTTCCTGCGAATACAACGGGCGGATCTACCAGAATGGCGAGAACTTCCGTGCAGGTTGTGAGCACCAGTGCACCTGCATCGATGGAGCCGTGGGCTGCCTGCTCCTCTGCCCCAGCCACCTGCCCCTGGCCTCCGCTTCTTGCCCCGCGCCCAGACTGGTTAAGGTGCCCGGCCAGTGCTGCCTTGGCGTCGACTGCCACGGAGGGGCCGCGCCGGCGCCCCCCCTTGTTCCCGGGCTTCGCCCACCCCACTCCTTCACTCCCTACCTGCCCCTCCCTCACTCCAAGTCTCACCCAAAACTCCACAGGAAGCTGCAGTCCAGAAAATCCAGAAAGGAAAAGAAGGCCATGGGCAATGAGCTGCTGGAGGGGGGGGGCAGGTGGGAGGAACCCCGAGGAAAGGAGCAGCTGGCCGGTAAGAGCGGCGTCCACCTCAGAGCGCCCTCTGTTTCCACCGTCATGTTGATGTTTGGAGCGTTTCAGCCTTTGGGGGGCACAATCGGCCCTCAGTGAGGGTGTGTGTGTGTGTGTGTGTGTGAGGCCTGTTTTCCATCGGCTCCATGAACACCTGAGGTTCAGCTCGCACGACCCCCCAGGGCCCCCCCATACTCACCACTCTGTGCGTCACTGTTGCCCCCTGACTGAATGAGGCCTGTGTGCTGCCCCTCTGCCACCCTCCCTCCTCGACCCTCACCCCTTCTCTCTCCTCGTGTCTCCTCTGCAGCCTGGAGGAAGGGGGGGGGTGGCTGCCCGCTCCAGACCACTTCCTGGTCCCAGTGTTCCCGTAGCTGCGGGATGGGCGTGTCCTCCCGGGTCACGAATGACAACATCCGCTGTAAGCTGATGAAGGAGACGCGTCTGTGTAACGTCCGTCCCTGCAGCTCCATGTCAGCCCACGCCAAGGTGAAGGGGGGGGGGGTCCACCCTATCTCTACTGAACTACCCCACCCTTAACTTTAACAGCACACAGTTCAGCTCATCAGGGTGGTTGTTGCTGTGTAGCCGGGGCAACTGTGATGGTGACTGGTGACTGACTGTCATGTCTGTTCTCTTCTGCCCACAGAGGGGCAGGAAGTGCTCCCGCACCCACAAGGCCCCGGAGCCGCAGCGTCTGTCCTACGCCGGCTGCAGGAGCACGCGTCTGTATCGGCCCAACTATTGTGGCGTCTGCAGGGACCGCCGCTGCTGCACGCCCAGACGCACTCGCACGGCCAGCGTGACATTCGCCTGCCCCGACGGCGAGCGCTTCAACAGGTCCGTGATGTTTATCCAGTCTTGCAAATGCAGCGACCAGTGCAACCACCTGAACGAGGCCGCCATGCCACCGCAACGGTGGCTCTACGGTGACACTCACAAGTTCATGGACTAGCAGCGTTGACATCAAGGCTGTGACGCCCCCTAGAGTAGAGTAGCTCTCACTAGTGTATCTTTAAATAGACCTGGTAAAGGTGCACCATCACCACCATCGTTGCAGAGAAGGACGGACGAGAGGAGGACTAAGGGGACGGCGGCTAGACCTGAGGAGTGGTCCCTGTTCATCAACTTTGAAACAAGTGTGAGACAAACACAGAGGTTTGAAAGACCAAGGAGCAACAGAGGACCACGTGGAGCTGCTCACTTGACCTCTGGTCATCTGACTGACTTCTGACCAAGGCCTGTTTTATGTCATTTTTATGATATTTATTACAAACATGGACGCTGCCGTTGTGTTTAGAAAAGCCAACTGTCTTGTCCTGAGGGCTGTCAGCCTCAGGCACAGAGAGGAACCCCGCCCTCCGCTGTTAAAAACCATGTATAATGAGCACAGTACAAAGACAGAGGTGCATGCTGGGAAATAAGATGAAAAAGGAGGCCGAAGGTGGTGAGGAGCACTGAGCTCTGGGTATTTGTCCTGTCGTGTTGTGCAGGAGACTGTACTTTCTCTAAAGAACCAAACACCGACTCCTCTGGTGGCGGGTTTCAGTTCGTGCACCTTACAGCAGCCCTGACTCACGACACCGTCACTGGAACTGTAGCTGTTGTTGATGTCGTTCAGTGTTGTTTGCTTCTGTAGATGCTGTGGGATTCGTTACAGGAGGCGGTGGACTGGCTGCACTGGTACCTTCTGTAACGGGTTGCTTCGTAAAGTCATAGTTCAGACCCTGAGCCGGAGTTTTACCCACCATTGTTATCATCACCGCCACCAGCTTCTCATGTCCAATAATAAAGGATTTAAAACAGAACCACAGTTGGACTCTTATCTCTAGACGGTTCTAATAAATTCCCTGTGAATCACATCCAGCACAGAATTCACCCAGAATGCACTGCCGAGCCTCTTTCATTGTAAAGGATTTGTCAATTTAATGCAGACTAAAATATCCCTAACCTACCGCTAGGGGGAACCAAAAGCTAGTGTTTGAACATAAACCATATCCATGCACTGCAGTGATCCATGTAAAGAACACACACACACCGACGAGACCGCGACACCAACACCACGGTCAACCACAGACACAGTGTGTTTCTCACGTTGAATGATTGAAGGTACAGTGGAACCCCCCCCGTGAGCAGTGACCATCAGACATGGTCGTCGTCAGTCTCAAACTCCGCCCCCATCCTCCACAACCATCCACTAGGGAGTGCAGTAACTCAGATCCAAAGTTAAAGCGATGAGGAAACTGGAGAAGCCTCACAGAAACACCAGGACAAGAATGGGGTTTTATAAAAAGTTTTAATTCAAGCATAAAACAAACGGTAAAGGACAAATTAAAAATCAACACCCCTTACTCCCCCCACCCCCAAAAACAACAACAAAAAAAAAAGGTGAAAAGTAACGCACAGATCATTTAAATCAACACTGAAGTACTCTAAACCCAATTACAAGACACAGGATCCACAGACGGGACCTGAGGTGGGCCGGACCAGTCATCTGGACCTCAGGTGGGGCAGACCACTCATCTGGACTGTTCGACTGGAGGAGAGCAGAGGAGAGGAGAGGAGACCACAGGTCAGAGCCAGGCCAGGTGGGTGTGTGTGTGTGTGTGTGCGGGGGGAGGGACTTGTGCGAGTGAATGTACTCACTGTAGGAGGAGATGTCGATCTCTTCTGGGAGCTCGGCCACGTTCACCTCAAAGCGGTCCTGGACGTCGTTCAAAGTCTTGGCGTCTGTCTCGTCAGACACGAAGGTGATGGCCAGACCTTTGGTCCCAAACCTTCCAGCCCGGGCCACCTGGTGGAGGGGAACAAAACAGCAAGTGTCAACCACAGACCAACACGATGACGCCGACCCGCGTCCTCAGACGAGCCCTCACCCTGTGGAGGTAGGTGTCCGAGTTCTCTGGCATGTCGTAGTTGAAGACGATGTTGACCCGCTCGATGTCCATCCCTCGGCCAAACAGGTTGGTGGCAACCAGGATCCGCCGCTGGAAGTCCTTGAACTGCTGGTAGCGAGAGAGTCTGGGGTTGGGGGCAGAGATAAGGGGAGTGGTTAACACCACCCAGTCACCCCCCCCACTCCCATCAGTGAATGTGTGTGTGTGTGTGTTGGTCACCTCTCCTCCTGGGCCATTCCCCTGTGGATGGCAATGGCAGGAAAGTTCTGTTCTACCAGGAGCTGGGACAGAGCCATGCAGCGCTGCACTGACTTGACAAAGATCACCACCTGGAGGAGGAGAAACCAAACACTGAGGAAGAGGGAAACCCTGCAGCATCACTGTGGCCAGAAGAACCTGTCCTCCTCCTCCTCCTCCTGCTGCAGATCAGGTCAACAATAACATCCAGAGTCTGAGTCATGGTTCCCAACCTGATTGAACTCCAACACGTCCAGAAGATCAAAGAGCTTGCGGTTCTTCTCACTGTCCTTCAGCTTGCAGTAGTACTGCTGCAGACCATGAAGCGTCAGCTTGGTCTCATCGTCCACAAACACTTCCATGGGCTGCAGAAAACCAAGCGCAGCGGGTGAGCAGCGTTCCAGCGAACACACACACACACACACACCTGCGTCGCTCCAAAGGAGAAACACTTACGTCCTGCATGAATTTGCGGCACACCGGTCGGATCTCTTTGCTGAGCGTGGCACTGAACATCATGACCTGTTTCTCGTGGGGCGTGATCCTGAAGATGTCCTGCACGTCACCCCTCATGTCTGCCTCAGAGGAAAGGGAGGAGTCAGAAGAGCTCAGACAAACACACGATGGTCAGCGGTGACAACCACTCACCTAAATGTTCCAGCATCTTGTCACACTCGTCCAGGACAAAATGCTTCACATTCTTCAGACTCAAGGTCTTGTTGCGGATGAGAGCGAGGATGCGACCCGGCGTCCCCACGACGATGTGAGGGCAGTTCTTCTTCAACACTTCCTCGTCGTTCTTGATGGGCAGTCCGCCGAAGAACACGGCGGCCTTCACCGTGGGCATGTACTTGGAGAAGCGCTCGTACTCCTTGCTGATCTGGAAGGCCAGCTCCCGTGTGTGACACATGACCAACACAGACACCTGGAGGAAGAGTGACGCCATTATGCACAACCACACGCCATGATCAGTTTCACCATCTCCAAGTCCCGCCCACAAATTTCTTATCTCTCCAACTATGAACACACTGAGTCACATGGTCTGCTGCTGCTGTTGTCGGAGGACACAGTGTGATAATCAAATGTTTTTACGTGGTCTTCACAGTGAAAAGACGAGAAGGTGACCAACCTGTCCGTCCACAGGCTCAATCTGCTGCAGTGTGGCCAACACAAAGACAGCGGTCTTGCCCATCCCAGACTTGGCCTGACACAGGATGTCCATGCCCAGGATGGCCTGAGGGATACACTCGTGCTGAACTGTGAGGGAGACAAACACTGTGTGAGTGCAACAGACCGGCAACAGACGATGACGACGGGCAGCGTCTCACCTTCAGACGGATGTTCGAAGCCACAGTCGATGATGGCGCGGAGCAGCTCGGGTTTGAGCAGGAAGTCCCTGAAGCCCGAGCTGTGGATGGAGACGTAAGAACCCTTCACCTCCTTCTTGCCGGCAGGGGCAGCACTCTCCGGGGCTCCCTGAGGCTCCTCGTCCTCCTCGTAGTCCAGCAGCTCGTGTTCAACATCGTTCTCGGCCATTGTGTTTGTCTGGAACGAAAACATAATCAGGTTTATTCACGGACACCGGTCTGGTCAACAACGACCCCCCCCTCACCCCAAACACGGCGGTCGAACAAAGCCCACCTGTTGTCGACTCATTCACAGGACAGAGGGAATAAAACACGGCCGGCGGAAGAACCACCGGGATTCGACCGTCTTCGTGGATTATTGAGATTACTATGTATCCTAACACAGAGCACCGAGTAGAGAACTGGACGACCTGGACCGTCTGAGTCAGCGACGAGGTGCGCGGCCCTGAGGCGGACCATTAACGTCAGAGGAAAGGCCTCCGTCTTTGTTTACCTCCTCACCGATGGTAAAAAAAAAAAAAACCGAACCGTCGCCTGGATCCACCTGCGACGACCTGCACTTGGATGAACTAGAGCCGAGTGAAGGGTCCGGGGAGGAAAAAGACAACCGCCGTCCCTGCGTCCGGTTAGCATCTTAGCCGCTGTGTCCAACGGTGGGGAGAAGCCATTGTGTTGCATAAGCACCGGTATCCGGGTTGCGACACCGACAAACACCGCCGGCCCCGCGAATACACATTGTACGAATAAACGGTACACGGTTTGTTCAGCGGGAGGACCGTAGTCGACGGTAAGACGGTGAAACAGTGGGACGGAACGGCGGCTCGAAGGTTAGTTAGCAGCTCGTGCTAACAATGCTATGAATCAAACCACCGACGTGAGTTCAGATTTAAACCAACTGAGAGTCAGAGAGCGGGTTAAAGAGTGACCTGGTCCGTCGACGGTTCACGTGTTTCTCCAATGACCACGAAACGAAGTGCGAAAAGACGCGTTTGAGACTAAGATTCTTGGAGTTCTTACCTTTTCGGCGTCTTTTTCACGTCCAGCCCGAGCTCACAACCGCATGGAAAGGCCTCAGTTGGTTTATACCACTAACCGGAAGTCCCGCCTTTCTCGATGTTCGTTGAGCCGATTGGCGACATTGATTGACGAATAGCAATAGCGTTGTTTGATTGGTCGACAGCTGTTCCGCAGTCAAACGCAGTTGAAAAAAGCGGGATGAGACCATTTCGACTCTAATCTCACGTTTTACATGATTTTGCGCTCATTTGGTTCAAACGACAGACCTTATGGTTTCACTTTGGTGATTTAAATGTAACACGGGAAAAGACAAGACTACTGTAGAGGACCTCGAAGCGATTTATTTGCTTAGCTGAGTTAAGTGATTGCATTAATGAAGTAAATGATTAAAATGCGGTGAAAACTTAACTTGACTGCTAATAGATTAAGTGGTGTTCAAATTAGGGTTGGAAACATGGACCGTGATGGCGCTAAGCAAACGAAATGATTGCTATTTAGTGCCCTCTAGTGGAAATTCAACTCCACCTTAATTTGTTTATGACGCCAGTTCATAACAGCCGTCATCCCAATGCTGCACAAAAACAAGATGTAGTAACAGGGAAAACAGGAAAATCCGTCTGAGAGAGTGCACACTGGTGTGGCCCTGGACAGCTACACGGTCATCAGAGTTCACCTTGAACACCTCCCACCGGGGCCTGATCTGATGGAGGCTGACGAGGGCCCGCTCTGACAGGGTGAACATGGCTCTGACGGCGAAAAGACGAATCCACCACCATCTGCTGGACTGTTGTACCAGCTGCACCTTTTACCTTCGTAGTTCACTGGAGGAGGACAATGATTGGTTCAGACTCAACAACAGCCCATTACAGTCACCTACAATCACCAAGGACACACTACAGTCACATGTTTATCGGGACATGTAACATGTTTATTGACAAACACCCAATGTGAATATTTATTTAGCCTAAATCTGAGTGTCTCCGTGATTATGTCCATGACTACAGTGACCCACAGCCAACAACTGTCCACAACAGTGGCAGTTACCTTGTGAAGACAGTCGGCTCCTCTATGTTTTCTCTCAGTCCAGTTGAGTCCAGTTTAGTCCAGTTCTCCTGTGAAACAGACTGTCAACCAAACATCTGCTGCTGTTGCCATGGTGAAAGGTGATGTGTGGCTGAAGAACAACATTGACGACTTCAACGAGCAAAGATCGAGTGTAATGTCAGACCTTGACCATCTGACAACACTGGCTGCGGAATAATGGGAGAGAAATGTGCAGCAGGGGGTGCTGTAGTCACACAACCATATCTGATATTACATTAGAACGAAAAAGCTACCCTCCCCCCGCCGCCCCCCAGGTTTGAAGAAGAAACTCTGAGTCAGAGCAGCTTTGAGAGAGAGTGTGTGTGTGTGTGTGTGTGTGTGTGTGGTTTCTGGTCTATCTGGGTCAAAGGCTCAACTGACTCTGAACCACAGATCTGCTGCTGCTACTGTCACCAATCACACGCCTGCACACGTAGATACATCTGCTGACACAAACACACACAGACACACAACTTTGTAGAACTTCTTTCTTCTTACGTCCAAGGTTACTGTCCAACAGTACTGGTCCAACAAAACTGTCTTATCCAAATACTGTAGGCCCTTCAATCAATAGTGCAGAAGCCTGCAGTACCTCTGTGAGTCTCTGGGGGTCAGAAGGTCCAGCCCAGGCCTGAACTGCATGATTTCAATACACACTTTAAATGTGAAACCCTGCTGCAGTTACTGCCCTCTCCTGGTCAACATCAGCCTGGCCCTCAGAGTAGCTGAGGTCCCTCCAGGGTCGGGGTCCACAGAAGGACCCACCACTCTGGCGTTTGTCACAGCGAGGTCTCTGATGAGTTGAGAGAAGATGAGATGCAGCGGTTGCCGTGTGTGATGGGAGGCGGCGAAGGACGTGTGCCACAGTCTCACGTCAAGGACGTTGGGTTTCTCACAGTGAAAAGCCTGTGGCTTCACACCTCACACTGACCGTAGGCCTGGGCCTGGGTGTGGTCGCACACACACACACACACACACACGTCTGTGTGTGAAAGAAAGCACAACAGTAGGAACTGAGTGAGAAGTGAGAATATGTGGGCGACAGATGATGGTTTGAATAAAAATAAAAATAAAGATTTTTTATCTTGTCTTGACAGATAAATATATATGTATATGTATATACATATATATATATATATCTCCTCAAATGTATACATATTGACCTCAGTTGTGGAACTCCACTGGATCCTGAAGTCCATCTGTGAAGCAAAACGATCAAAATAATGCCACCCCCCCCCCAACTCAAAATAATGCCAACCCCCCCCCAACTAAACCCCCACCCCCACTAACCTCCACCTCCGCACCCCCAATTTTTCTGAAATGGCAAGTGAGAAAAACTGGGTGGGACGAGATGAAGACTGAGAAGAAGTTAACCGTGAGAACTAGGAGGTTGACGGGTCCATACAAAGACAGAACTCCTGCACAGTATATTTCACATCACATTAGTTCAATGAAAGTCCTCCTGCTGTTAGAGAGAGAGACAGAGACGGGTGAAAATGTCCAAGCATGGGGGACAATAACTGAATGGAGAAGTTGAGTGTCATAACCACAGGTTGTTCTGAAAGAAGATGAGAACATGATCAGCTGTCTGGAGACTGGAGACTCAGATCAGTGGACTGAAAAAGACAGGTGAGTCTTGGGTGGAGCCAGTCAGACACCTGCAATAGAACATGATGTTAGAGACAAAGATTAAATGTGGAGTAAAGACAAATCCATCAACCTGACACCAAAGAGAGAGAGAGAAGCCCCCGCGCCGCGTCCCCCTCAGTTTCAGATTCCTAGAAAGACGCTCTTCTCCCATCAGCAGGGGAACGAGAACCCCCCAGGAACAGAGCCGAGCCACAGAACCCACCAACCCGTCTCAGCTCCTGCCACCCATCTCGCACGCTTTCCCTGACAGCCCCTGGAAAAAGGCAGTGAGCCCCCCACCACATTAACCACAGGGCTCTGACGTGTCGCCCTCCTGCACATCAAGGTGAACGCGGTGCCTTGCTGGAAGGAACGGAGGGAGACGTCTGCAGAACTGAGTCTCCAACTGGAGGTGCTGTGTCTCAGTTCAGATTGGGTTAGAGTCCGGGGTCAGATGAAGACCCTGTCCCTGTTGAAGGCCCTGTTTCTCTTGGAGACACTGTAGCTGCCAAAGACCCTGTCCCCGTTAAAGAAACTTTGTCTTTGTCCACATTACCTTAAGACACTAAGTCTACTACTAGAGTATTGTTGAGGTTACTCTTAGATCTTCTCTTCTTTTCTTCAAAAACTGGATTGAATCCACGAACCCTAACCCTAAGACCCCCCCCCCACACACACACACACACACACACACAGTTTAAAAATCAAGTCAAGTCTCTCTGTGACGTGACGTGACGTGACGTGACGTGAAGTCAGTCAGAAGGAGAAGGAGCTCAGGGCTGGAAGAGACACAGCAGATCTGAACCTGAACCTGAACCTGACCCTGACCGTGGTAAGAGCTTCACTTTATTGAAGACTTGTTAACTCAAAGTCCGAGTCCGAAGGAGAAGTTCTTCTCTGGGCGTTTCTTCATCTACAGTTATTTCTGTCCAATTATGAGGTTGTGTTTTTTTCTTTGTTACTTTAAGGTATTGATCCGACTGAGACTGAAGCTCGTTGACGGCTTCACTGGTCGACCTCCATCTCTGAGGTTGTGACATTGGAGTTGGTGTTGGAGCGAGGCGGCGGCTGATCTTCATCGTCAGTCAGTACTGCAGGTGGCAGATGTTGTTGGTTGAGGAAACCTCAAACTCTGGCATTTTAACTGAACTTGAAGCTGCAGCTGTTCTTCTGTCTCACCCCCCCCCTCGTCCCCCAGGTTTACTCCGCCATCGGTACCGTGAGGAACCGACTCCTCAGCCATGCCCCGGTCATTTCTCGTCAGGTGCAAACGGTCTCAGCTGCACAGGGACCCTGAACGCACCGCAGACAGTTTGAGGAGCGGGGGCCGCGGCCCTGACCTGACCTCTCCGACAGATGGGCCCCCCCCTGGCCTGATCCACGGCCAAGAGCCAGTTGAGTACTGTTCATCAGGTACAGTTTACGGTTCCTTTGCTCATGAGAACTTTTTTGGAAGATCTTTCTGGATTTTGTGATTTTCTTGACGTGAGAGGATTTCTTCAGTGGTCTTTGTGCTCCATGGTGCTTCTAGCCGATGGTCCAGATGTGGCTCTGATGCCGAGACGACAGCAGTCGACAGAGAGAGAGAGGGAGTTGGAGAAGCTGCTCTGCCTGTTCCTCCGACACACGTCCCACACCGACCTCAGTTCTCCAGTCAGTCAGTGTCTGCTCTGTGTGAAGGTACAGTAAGGTTCCAGCCCACCTGGACCTGGTCTGGACCTGGACCTGGTCTGGACCGTGTTGATAAAATAAGCAGTTTAGAAACTTTTTCAAGGGAACAGAAGTGACTTCTTCGGTTGGAGAAGTGCAACCACAGCATTGACATTGATTTACTTGACAAACACTTTCCTGTTAGAAATATTTCCTCCATGGTTAAAGTTCATAGAAACTGAAGAAAATAAGAACCAGTGACGAAGGTAAAACACTTGTTTCTCAGCTGATCCTCAATTTGATTTGAGCGCCCCCTGTCCGTCCACAGTCTCTGTCTGAGGTTCTCCTCTCACGAGGATTCCAAACTTGGCTTCCACCAAACCTGTCCATCAGCGGCACCGCGTCCACTCCACCCACCCAGCGGTCACGAGGGGCCTACAGCTGTGGTAGAACCAAGGTAAGACCCAGTCCTGGTCCAGGACCCTCAGAGCGTCTAAGTCTGACAAAGGACACTGTGGTCTGGAGTCTTTTGGATGGGTTCCCTTTGGTTTCCAGGAGCGAAGCTTCGACTGTAAGGTGTGCGGGAAGGTGTTCAAGCGCTCGTCCACTCTGTCCACACACCTCCTCATTCACTCCGACACGCGGCCCTACCCCTGTCAGTACTGCGGCAAACGCTTCCACCAGAAGTCGGACATGAAGAAGCACACCTTCATCCACACAGGTGAGTCCACACGTTCACGCTGCCGCCTGAAGAGGAGGCCGAACCAGCCCTGACTCCCTCTCTGCTGCCCCCGCAGGAGAGAAACCACACATGTGTAAAGTGTGCGGGAAAAGATTCAGCCAAAGCTCCAACCTCATCACCCACAGCAGGAAGCACCGCGGGGGCTCTCCGCCCCTCAGCTGTCCCCGCTGCTGCCACGCCTTCCGCTGCCGACTGGATCTACAGCGCCACCAGGAGTCAGAGTGTGGCTACAGGAGCTGCTACACCCAGAACTGAGGAGGGGAAGTGAAGGACATGACGCTTTGACATGCGATGTGTCCAGTGACCGTCCAGTACTGTCCCACAGTGTTCCCCCTCCCCCTTCCCCTCATGGCTCCACTGACCTACAAAGCACTAGCTCAGGTATGACATCATCAGCGACGTCAGTGACCAATGGTGACGATCGTGTGGTCAACCAGTCATGACCAGTGACGAGTGTTTCTCCTGTCTCTAAAACTCAAAGACCAAGCAATAAAGGGTCAAAAAAGTCTCACACGTGTGTGTGTGTGTGTGTGTGTGTGTGTGTGGTGGGGGGCGGGTGTGTGTGTGTGTGTGTGTGTGTGTGTCTGGAGGATGAGGACGGGCAGACAGTGGGGGGGGGGGGGGGGGGGGGGGGGGGGGGGGGGGGGGGGGGGGGAGTCAGGGGTCACCTAATAGAAGCAAAGATCAATCTAATGGCACCCCCTGCAGGTAAGTGAGGGCAGGTTTTTTCATAAATGTCCTACCACATAGACTATGGAAGTGAGGACATGGAAAAGTCCCAGGTGCCATTTTGACATCTGGGAAGAAGAAGAAGCGAGCAGGTGTTGGATCAGATGAAGAGCATTTATTGGACAAAAGACACTGACGTGCAGACATGAAGTATCAGAACACATCACTGATCCATCGTCAGAGCTGGACCTGGACCTGCGTCAGACCATGGTCTTTCTGTGGAACAACAATATGAACAAAGATGGACAGATGGACAGACAACAGCAGCAGTTCCCCTGTCTCAATTTTACAGGAGGACATCCTGAGTGAGACAGACAGAGAGAGAGCTGCGGTTCAGTCAGAGCTCAGCTGTGAAATTGAACCTGTATTTATACTGTAAATACACACACACACAGATGTTTATGCTGTTTATCTGGAAAAGAATAATCAACTCTATTCAAGTACTACAGTAGTACTCACCACCCTCTACACGGAGCTGGTGGTCAGTTCTGACCCTGACAGGAGGTTCCAGGTATGGTGGTCAGTTAAAGGCACCGATCTGCCAACCGGGCTGGTTGCCCTGTCTGTGCGATGGATCAGAATCAGATCCGGATCAGAATCAAATCTGGATCAGAATCAGGTTTTCTCACCTGTGTGACTATAGATGCACCACAGCGCCCCCATCAGACTGACTCCCAGCACGAAGGCTGTGAAGATGACTCCCATCACTGGTCCAGTGTGCAGCAGGAAGCCTGGAAGACAGGGTGTTGGGTTCACGCAGCCCATCGGAAGAACCCCAGGACCGGTACTCACTGCTGTGATTGGGTTCGGGGCCGGCCAACGGGGCCGCGCTCAGTCCCTTGGTTCTCTGACCAGCGGGTGGCGCCAGCAGCTTCGGTGGCAGTGCAGCCATGGACCGGGTGACGACCATGGGTCGGTACAGGTGTCTGGGCTCACACTGCGTTGTCATGGAGACAGTGAGTGAGGACAGACTGGGACCAGTGCGGTCTGTTGGCGTGGCGCCGTTAGTTCTTTACCTGACGGTGGACGGACTTCCGTCCCAGTTGGGGGATGCGCTGGCGCCCCCTGCAGTCCATAGGGGCCGTTTCCTCGGTGGACGGTGGTGCGGGGGGGGCGGACACACACACACTGAGGCTGCAGTGCAGGAAGTGGACGGAGTCATTGTGGACGGGCCGCAGGAGGAAACTGAACCTCAGGGGTGGCACTTGCTCCTCCTCAGGCTCACCTCCTGCCCCGGTGTTGAGGGTCAGGGAGGGGTCCGAGGAGCAGCCTTGACTGATGACGGTCCAGAAGGGAGACCTGTTTGGGTCGGAGCGGGCGGAGACCACACAGGACTTCACTTCTGCGGCACCTTGAAGAGCGCCCTCTACTGAGATCTGCAGGTAGACACACAGGACACACAAGTGCTAGGAGTTGAAGTTTCTGGTCACCTTTGGAGGATGGCGTGACATCACAGCTGACGGACTTCCACGTAGACGCGGTGGCCCGCCGTCACCACACACGGTCCCACCCTCTTCTGGTCGTAGTTCTCCGTGATGAACAGTTTCAGGCTGAGCAGGGGTCCAGACCTGGTTCTGGGCGTTGGCAGGTGGTGCCGTTCTGGATCACGTCCTGGGTCCACCCGTTTCCAGGGGACGTCCTCAGTAGAGTCGGACCTGGAGTCAGAAGAAACGGCGAGCGGAGCCCAGCAACTGAACTGAGGAGAAGAAGCCCCGGGTTAGACAAGAACCTGGACCGGCGCCGCAGGAAGAACTGCAACAACCACAGAACCTTACATTGACGCCCAGTGGAACTCCTGAGCGCAGCTGCGTCTGATCCCAGAGGGGGAGACCGGTCCCAGGACCACCCCCCCACAGTACCATCTGGAGAGAGACAGAGGTCACTACAATGGTAGCACAACACTAGCATCCACAACTAAAGCAAAGCCAAGCATCACTAGAGGGACACGCACCAGAGTTTGAGAACCACTGACAACAAAAACTTGTCCTCCCAGGTCAGATACGGTCGGTGGGTGGGTCACAGTCACCTCCTCCTCCCCCTCTGAACTCCTTCACTTATTCTGTTCAACAGTTCTGGTCACAGTGTTCCCCAGAACCATTTTCTGTCATTATCTTTCAACCAGCTGCTGCTCCCTCCTCCCTCCTCCCTCCCCTCCCGGCTCCTCCTTCTCCTCTCTCCTCCTCTATTTTTGAAACACAGGCTGACGCTACAAAAACTTACCATGTTTTTGTAGCGCACCCCTGTGGTTGGTCCCAGGAACTCCTCCTCAGTCCCACAGGAAACGAACGGAAACACCAACAGGAAGTGACTGCCGTTGGTCACGGCCCGGCAGGCGGGGTCACGCAGAGTCACGGCGGTCACTGAGGCGGACAGGGCCTGCAGCAGAGAAAGGAGGTCAATGTGGGACGGGGGAACCGTCAGGTTGATGCCGAGAACATTCTGACCTGCAGAGAGATCCGGTCCACGGCTACGCTGAGGCGTCCGTCCTCGCACCTCACTGTGAAGCTGTCGCCCTGTCCGCCACCTCCGCTCAGCCACTGCCTCAGGCGGCGCTCCTCTGCCCAGGGGGGGCGCAGCCCCAGGGGCTTCATCAGAGGTGGTGGGTCTATGTGGAGGCACAGGGAGACAGACAGACAGACAGACGCTCCAGTGAACGTTTGTGTCCATTAACCACTCACGCTGGGTCTCTGGTCCTGACCTGTCCCACCCCCGGCCAGCTGGATCTCAAAGCGATTGGCCGTGTCGGCTTCAGTGTATGATGTCACTGCCGAGTAGCCGCTCTCACCCGCCCACACGGTGGGGTGAGGTACAGAGGAGAGGTCCGGGTGAAGGCTGGTGGAGAAAGTCAGCCCCGGCTGTGGAGGGTGGGGGAGAGACACGCTGTGGGAGGACTGGGGGATCAGAGGGGAGAGACAGGAGAGACAGGGGAGCCAATCAAACATAGTTCACTTCAGATGGAGAAGTGATGCCAGCCAGCCAATCAAATGACAGAAGGTCAGGTGGGTGTGGTCTGCTGAAGTTTAACAACTTGCTGCCTGAAGATGGCGCTCTTACGTGAACAAATATGTGACCCCTGACTCCATGAGCAACGATGGCCCAGTGGACAGGAAGTGAACTGCTGAAAATCAGTACCAGCCTCTGTGGCTTGGTTGTGTCCACTGGGGGCAGTAGAGAGACAATCACCTCCACTGATGCAGATCTGAAATAGAAAACAGTCACCGTGTGTGGGGGCGTTCTCTCTCTCTCTCTCTCTCTCTCTCTCTCTGTCTGTCTGTCTGTCTGTCTCTCTCACCCACACAGTCCTGGTCCAGCTGAGTGGACTCTAATCACATGGACCTCAGGACGGACACCAACGTTCGCACAGCCGTGCACTTCCTGTGGCTGCAGGTCAGAGGTTAGGTAGTGTTGGGAGAGGAAGGTGGACTGGAGCAGACAGGCGGGGGGGAGGGACGGATCTGTGAAGGAGAGAGATGGGTGGGGGGCGGAGTCAAGTGCTCAGGTGGTGTTGGTCCTTCCCCAGACTCACCTTCTCCCACTACGATGGACACCCTGTTTCCCAGGCCGGTGTGAGTCAGGGAGGTCAAGTTGCCATGGTGCTCCAGCGCCCACTGGTGGAGTGCACGTGGACGGAACGGCAGCTGAGGCTCTAGGTGCACGTGCAAGCGTAACATTTGGGACTGGACGGTGGAGTGAGCAGACACCTGCTGGGCAGAATTAAAAGTGCAGTAAATCTGACATCAGCAGCGCCAGGACGTATGTGGAGGAAGCCGACCTGCACTTCCACTGGAAAACCAGGTGGCAGCGTTTCCGCCTCCAGCCACCAGTGAACTGGGAGGCTGGAGCTGAGCAGCAGGTGGAGCTGCCTGACAGGTGGAGATGATGGAGACGGGCACTTGAGAAGGACTCTCACCTAGAAGGAAACAGGGTTTCATCAGCATCATCAGCGCCCCCTGTTGTGTTACAGTGAATCACAGCAGTTCAGCACCATGTTCCCAGGATCAGTCCCTCTGCCCACGGCAATCACATGACTCTCCTTGTTCCCTCGCTCCCACGCAGCACAACCCGGTCCAGCCTCAAAGGTCTCCAGCAGTCCTCGAACTGGATGGAGCGCCCCCACTGGGCCGGCCGCTGCACAACGTACCTGCTCAGTCTGTGCTGTGAGAGAGGGAGAGAGTGAGTGCAGAGAGGGAGAACGCTGAGCTGAGGTCCAAACGTTGTCCCGGTTCTGGTCCGAATGATGTCCAGTGGACCATGTCCAACCGCGACCTCTGTTTTCACAGAAGCTTCAGCAAAGACAACAGTCGGCTCCTACCAGCTGATGTCGTCCAGAGGAGAAAAAGGCAGAAAATTCTCCCTGTTATCCTTGACCCTGAAGGCATCACGATGTGGTCGGTCACTGAGGGAGGAGGAGGAGGAGGAGGAGGAGGAGGAGGAGGAGGACGAGACTTGATGGTATATTTCTGATCTTTTTTCTTCTCAGTACAGACATGAACCATCTCAGCACTGAGGAGAACTTTGGAACAGTTGGTTTTTCTCTGCTGGTCACTTGATGCTGCTGCAGTCGTTCATCGGAACCAGGATGGAGCTCAAAGAAGGAGCAGCTGATCCTGCTGCTGCAGACACACACACACACACACACACACACACACACAAAGACTCTGGAACAGCGCCCCCTCTCCATCTTTTTTGTCACAGTAAAACAACAGAGGAGCCTGGAGGCTGAGGACTGGGAGGGTTGTAATGATGGGGGGGCACATCCCATCCCACATTTGCAACAGGAGGAGGAGGTTGTTCACCTCCTCCTCACATCTGGGTGAATCAGTGAAAAGGTTTTTTTTCTGTATGACATTAGAGTTCAGAGCAGCGTGTGCTCCGCTCTCCTCCGTGTTCAGCTGCCTTTCCGATTATTTCCCATAATTCCAGTAATGTGGCGGTCCATCTCCAGCTCAGAGACTTCATCAGCCGCAGCAGCTGGGATACAGAGGTTCAGCCTGACCCAGGTCAACTGAACCAGCACACCGCACCACCGTACCAGCCCCTGCTGAACCTCCCTGTGGGGGTTGAGTCCATTGGGGGCAGAAGCAGAGATGCATTTTCATCCGCCAATCCCCACCCACCCAACTCTGACAGTCTCCTCATCATCACAAGCGTCGTCTGGTCATAGACGGAGGAAACAGGGACGGACTCCCTGAGCTCCCAAATGTTTCTCAACTTCAAACTGCAGCAGCAGCAGCAGCAGCAGCAGCAGCAGCAGCAGCAGCAGCAGCAGCGAGAAGGTTGCTGCGTATTGAGCCCTGAGGAGGAGAGGGACTCGAATGTCTTCCTGGGCTGATTGACACAAAACTATGGAAGGTGTGGTGGAGAAGTGTGTATTATGAACAGACAAAGTGTTGGACGACAGTCATGTGCAGGGTCACTGTAGAACTGCAGAACGTTCAGTATCCACGGTATGTGAGACAACAGAGATTGACAACTGGGCAACAGATACAAGACACAGTCTCAAGACAGATTAAGACACAACATAAACTGGGGCCTAGATTACAGTAACAAGATGGACCCTTGTCAACGTCACAACAGTCTACATTTCAGAGGTCTGACGCATGTCCTGAATGTCTCGTAATATGACTGTCTGATAATGTCCAAAACACTGGGATTTGTTGGTGAGACTGCTGATGAGTTGATTGGTGTTGGACCTGCCGTGGACAGGAACCTTTTTGATACAATAAATCCCCCGAGACGGAGAAGTGTGTCCCGGCCTGCTTATTTGTAGACAAGGCTTTCTACAATAAAGGTTGTAAAGAACAGACGTCCACGTCGTGTCTTTTCGACAGTCTTTTCTATTTTGATCTGGCTCAGCTGCAAAGATCTGTAGAGAGAAGGTTCACTCAAACACGAGAATTAAAGGGAGTTCACACTTTACTAGGGGACAGGTCCAACACCAGCAGCAGCAGGAGGAGGAAAAAGAATCAAAAACACTGAGACATTCAAATCAACAAACACTTGGTTGTTGGACTGAAGAGAAGAAGGAGCAGGAGGAGGAGAACGTCCGATTGTCCTATTCCTCTGGCTCCCCCATGTGGTTTGAGTTGGCGGTGCACATTTCTGACCTGGGCGCGAACGTGGAAACCCAGCGGAATCAAAAGGAGAGACAAACGAACAGAACCTTCGGTCACATTATCTGAATCATGGTCTGCCAATGCACACACTTCTGAGCTGAAGGACTTTTTGGGCCGTGATGGTCAGACAGACAGACAGACAGACAAACAGGTGCCGGTGAGTGTTGTTTGACCCATGGTTTCCATGGTTACAGCACAGACTCAGCCCCACCCCCTCCCCTCTGACCCTAACACAAGTCCGAGGTGTAATCAAAGTCCTTGAAATAACCCTGCTCCTTGCGGGAGAGCGTGCGTCTCTCACGCGGCGGCGTGAGGGCGGGCTCCTCCGCCGTGAACTCGGTGTCAAAGTTACTGACGTCGTTTCTACCCCTGATCGTCGGCACGAACGGGGGCGAGACCTTCTTCTGGAGAAGGGCCTCCCAGTCCACGGCCTGGAACAGGAAAGGAGAGCTGATTGGATGTTGAATGTCTACATATTCTTGACACCTGAATACTCATTGGGGACATGGAGAAGTTTGGACCTAAAGAGTGAAGTCGTGCTCACCGTGAAGAACGGCTGCTTCTTCACATCTTCAGCGTCTTTCTCTCCAGAACCAAGACGTCGCTCAGGATTTCTCCTCAACAACTGGAACCAGAACAACAACAACAACAACAACAATCAGACAACAAGCACAGACGTTGAGATCATCAGTGCGGGGCCGGCTCTGACCCGTCTCATGATGCCGATGGCCTCGGTGGACAGGAAGCGAGGGTAACGCACTTCGTCGTTGACAATGCTGTCGAAGACCTCCTCCTCGTCATCACCGGGGAACGGAGACTAAAAGGAAGGGAACCTTATTTTTAACACACTGACGGTGAACGCTGAGAAGGAAAACCTGAACTTGAACTTTGTCCTTGGTCTCCTGATCCAGAATTCTGACCAGTCCTCACACTGACCTCTCCAACCAGCATCTCATAGATGAGGACCCCCAGGCCCCACCAGTCCACTGCCCTGGTGTACGATGTGTCGGTCAAAACCTCTGGGGCCAGGAACTCGGGGGTCCCACAGAAAGTACTGGTCTTGTCCCCGAACCCCATGCCTTGAAAAACACAGAGACAGAAGACAGATCAACATCAACCCGAACACACTTGACGTCCAAATGGACTCACTTGCATCCGTCACTGCAGTCGCGTCCAGTGAAGAAAGACACGACAAACACTGACCTTCTTTGCACAGACCAAAGTCTGCAATCTTCACAAATCCATCTCTGTCCAGCAGCAGGTTGTCCAGTTTAAGGTCCCTGAAGAGAAGCGCAGCAGGAGACGGTGAGAAGTGTCGTCCACCACAACAACAACGTCAATAACCATTCTGATCCGGTTCCAACTCCTCAGAGACGTAGACTCACCGATACACGATGTTATGGTCGTGGAGGAACTGCAGACCCAGTACCACACAGGCCGAGTAGAACCTGGACGGTGAGAGTAGAACAGATTAGACTTCCACAGGTCTCTGTCTGATACTACAGTCGCAGTGCGGTTCCACCAGAACATCAGGTCATTGACACTGGAACCTCCTGTTCCAGGTCTACACTGGGAATGACTGGAGAAGAAAAAGAGGAAGACTGGACTGGAAGTGGAGATAAAGAACTATTCACTGAAGGCGCAGGTTGATACAGGAACATTTTGAGGACCAACAGACCGGACACTCACACGGCCCGCGGCTCAGAGAAGACGTCGGCGTGGATGTGCATCATCAGGTCTCCTCCCGCCGTGTATTCCATGACGAAACAAACGTGTTCCTGCGTCTGGAAACAGGCAAACAGGTTGACCAGGAAGGGATGATGGGAACTGTTGACGATCTCGAAGATCCGCTTCTCACACATCAGACTGAGGACAGACAGGCAGACGGGGGAGGGTGAGACTGGCTGCAGGGAGAGCAGCACAGACAGGCGGCTCAGTCCTCACTCACCTTTCTACCTCGTCACGGGCCACGATGTCTCCCTTCTTCAGGGCCTTGATGGCGAACAGAGCGCCGCTCCGTCTGGACTCTGAGAGCAGCACCTGGACAAAGAGACGGGTCACAGGACTGATGGGACCGATTACTGGTGTTGGTGTGGACCAAGGACGTTCTGGGGTGACTACCTTCCCAAAGTGTCCTCTGCCCAGAACTGCCACCAACTTGAAGTCCTGCAGACTGAGAGGGCTCCCCCTGCTGGGACTGGGACAGAATCACAGACAGTGCCAGGCGTCATGGACTTGGTGAAGAGACAAGTGTGGAGAACAGAACCGAGGGTTCTCCTCTGACCACATTGAGTCTCGGTCAGAGTTCTGAAGGTTCTCTTCTCCACAGCTCCGTGACATTAATGGGATCATACGGTACTGGACTACAGTACCTGCGTACAGAGTTCTGGCACGGGGACCCTGTTGGACGATCATGGACCGGGACGCCACCGGTGATGGCCGCGGGCTCCTGAAAGAAAGGGGAGGAAGAAGAGGAGGAGGAGGAGGAGGAGGATCCACCCTGGTTAACTCACACTGCCTGGTTAACTGCTGGTTAACCCCTAATCCCTGCATGTGCTCTGCACCGTAAACGTAATAATGTAGTGATGTGACAGACCAGGGACGCAGGGCTGTCCTCCACCTCCACCTCCACCTCCACCACTCTGCTGCTCTCAGCTCTGGGAGGAGACTCACTGCTCAGACTCAGCTTCTCCACAGAGATTTCTCTGAAAAAAAAGTCAGTTCCAGGTCGTGCACTTTTAGACTCAAACATCACAGATGGAGTTCGTGGGAACGGCTCTGTTTTCCACAGCTCTGTGCAGTCGGTGCCTCAGCTTTTCAAACACAACCCGTTCCAGGTTGGTGGTCCAGGTTCTGAAATCATTTTTCCCATAAGAAATAATGGGAAACTCATATGAAAAGTCCACTCAATAAAATGTGTATCTAACCAACAATTTAGTCCTAAACATCTAGATGTCCCCCCTCGTGATTGGCCGGCATTTTTTCTCCAAAAAAGGCCGCTCGCAATTAAAAACAGCCTTGACGCACCGGGCGAACTCCACCACGTATTTATCGGCAGCCTTTTGGTCCGAACTCTCGATGGAGACCAGTTCTCTGCTCAAACTTTTCAAAGCAGCCACCACTGGCTTTAAGAGTGAAGCCCTCGCTGCTCGTTCCCGCACCTTTCTTTTTTAGATCATCATAAACAGACGCTTCAGTGACGATGTCTTCAGCTCCAACTCTTCTTCCTTAGTAAACATAAACAGCAACTATTCCACTTCATCTGGTATCTTGAATTAAATTGAGTTGGCGCGGCGGCCCGAATGCTGTCTCAGCTCGACTCGGGCCGGTGGAAAGCTGAAATTTGGTCGAAAGTGGAGGCACGTTTTTCTCCAAAATTTTGGTCGAGAGCTGAGGCACCACTGTATTCCGGTACTCACCCTGGCGGCCGCGGCAGCGTGCTGCTGCTGGCGAGGCCGGCCGTGTCGGCCGGTGAGTTGCTCCCGCTCGGGATGGCGTTCCTCAGCAGACGGACCCAGGTGGCGATATCCACGTTCATCTGACGAGCCCGCAGGAAGGCTTTACCTACGAGACGAGCCGCAGGGATAAGCACGCACGCACTCACTCACTCACTTCTGCCGACGCTAACTCTGACCGCACCCTGGTCAATGGTGCGTCAGCCAACTGACCGTGCTGCTTGGAGAAGATCTTCTTCTGCCTCTGCAGCCGTCGTCCTCTCTCGATGACCGGGTTGAAGAAGGTGACCTGAGACAACAGTGTGGTCCAATCTGTGGTCAGGGGAGCCTTCACTGAGCTCATGACGTGTGTCGTGTGTGTGCAGTCCTCTACCTCTGCCAGCAGGAGGCCCTGCGGCTCCAGCTCCAGCTGGACTCTGTGTCTCTGGTTGTCCAGAAACTCCTCCAGCTTCAGGTACTTCAGAGCACACAGGGAGCGGTAGTCCCTCCAGTAGAGCGCCATCTCCATCTCTCTGGACTGACAGCCCCGGGCCCCGCCCCCAAAAGAAAATTGTCTTTGAAAATTACGAGACTCCACAGACAGACAGATGGACAGATGGACAGAAAGACACCCTCAGGCCTCACCCTCTCCAGTTCCACAGTGAAGCTCTGATCCCAGGCCTGTTCTCCCACGGTTCTCCAGGCCGTCTGTCCAACAACTGTGTTGTCCAGTTTCAGCACCACACACACCTCCGCTGTGACACACACACACACACACACACACATCAGAATGAGTTCTGGTGTTGTTGACCTAAAATCCAGTGGGAGATGGGGGTGAGGTGGGGGATGAGGTTGATGATGGTTTGTGTCCAACACTGGTCCGTGTGTTTACGTGAATTATCAGATTAAGAAAAGGCCATTTCTGCGTCCGAAACAAGACCGGTCCAGACGGACCCCCACTCACCAGAGAGTTCGTCCGTTTTCCCTGGGATCTTCAGGCTGCTGCTGCTGCTGCGGCTGTACAGACCGCTGAGTTTGAAGGAGGGTCGTCCCTCTCCCTGGGGGTGGGAAGGGAGGAGCACGGGAGAACCCCTGCTCCGGCCCGGGATCACCTCCAGGAGGCCCACGCAGCCCAGGAGCCGGACCTGGAGGGAGCCTGAGTAGGAGAAGGGAGAGGGTCAGGAGGAGACACCTTCATTAGTCAGGTGGCATTGTGTGTATGTGTGTGTGTGTGTGTGCGTGTGTGTGCGCGCACGCACCTGTGAGAGGTGAGGGTTTGCTCAGGGTGCTGTACTGATTGTGGACATAGGGGGTGCTGTGGCGGGAGCTAAAGGCAGAGGAGGAGGCCAGCAGAAGCTCCTCCTTGATGAGGCAGACCTTGGGGTGCTCCTCCGGGAGCTCCTGCAGCTTCTGCTCAAGTGAACAACGAAGCAGGTCCAGACGCTGAGACGACTCGCTCAGACGGCTCTGAGCCTGAGGAGAGACGGCAGTGAGAACCTGTCCGCTGTGTTGGGGGGTCCCTGTAGTACTTCCTGTCTGACCTCTGCTATGGCCTTCTTCTCCGGGACCCTCGCCGCCCCCAGCAGCCTCAGCATGTTCTTGGCGCCCTCGGCCATGGCGTGCTCCACGCGGTAGTGGTGCCACAGCTCCTCCACGCGCAGCTCCAGACCACACAGGTCCGGTTTACCTGGTACCACAGGGTCAGCATCAGTACGCTCACAGAGACAAAAACGTCTGCATTTTCCACCATCAACGTTGACTTTCTGAATCCACCTGAGCTAGACTTAAGGTCCAGACCAGGAAACAGGCCTGCTGTGGGTCTGTCAGCTGGTCCTGAACCTCAGGACCTCCTGCTGCTGCTCTGACCTTCTGTTCCGTTTGACCCTAACCCTTTCATCGTCCCCCGTCCTCTCAGACTCTGCCCTTTTTAACTCCCTTCCTGTCTCCCTCCTCTCTAACCTCTGTCAAATGGGCTGTGGCTTTTAGTGGAAATATCAATGAAGCCCCAGTCTGAGGTGTGTGTGTGTGTGTGTGTGTGTGTGTGTGAGTTCGATCCATCTCCACCTGGATCATAAAATATGCAGAGATGAGCTGAAGCTGAAAGGGGGGCAGGTGGGATGAAAGAGGAAGTGGGTGGTGTGGGGGTTACTTTGGTTTTCCTCGGATTGCTCCTGCTCCGTGGCCTGCACGGCTTTCCGGATCTGCATGCGGATGATATCGATCTTGGTCCTGCTGTCCTGCAGCATCTGCTGGGCCGTCTGCAGGAGCTTCTTGTCCTGAGGAGAAACAGAGGAGGAACTAGAGTCGGGAGAAAACGCTGCCCCCGGAGGCAAACAGCTGAACAGCCAGCACCTTGCTTCCTCCGTTCAAGTAGATGGGAATCATGTTCTCCGCTCCCTGCTTGACCTTCAGCTCAATGTTGAGCTGCCGCTCCAAGGCTGCGATCCGGTGCTGGTGGGCCGACGACAGTCCGTCGCAGCCCGGGGAGCCGGGGGCATCTAGACAAGAGCATCGGCAGGTCAGTGGTCAGCTGAGAGGAGTGTGTGGAGGGCCTCAGACCAAGGTCTTCACCTGTGGTGTCATCTGGACCTTTGACCACGATGTGAGCATCCAGCTCCTGCAGCTGAGCCTGGAGAGACTCCAGCCTACGTTTGGAGCTGCGCAGCTGCATCTCCACATGCTGGGCGTTCTTCTTGTCGGTGGTGGCCCGCCGCAGGTTCTCCGCTCCTTCCTTGATCTTCAGTTCCTTACGAATCTCCCTGCGGATCCTCTCGCGGTGCTCGTCCAGCTTCTGCTGCACGCTAGAGTCGGAGAAGTCGGTGTTCTGGTCCAGACCCAGCTGCTGCAGCACCGACAAACCATCTGGGTCGGCCTGAGGGGTTTCAAATCACAAACTACAGATTGAAGTATCTAAGGAGGAGATCTTTCAGCTCACAGACATTGAGTTCTTAGAAACAAGCAGACACAGGTCACCTGAGAGGGAAGAACCAGACGGTCAGACAGGCAGTAACAGCAGTAGTGTAGTGAATACCAACATCAGGCCTCTCACTGACCAACAGTAATCAGATTACAAGTACATCAATGCAGGCTAACGTCAACCCAGGTCCAGTGCGGTGCGGTGCAGCAAAGAGGCCTGACCAAAGTCAGGTGGTTGACGGGTGTCGAGGACATGAGGAAGGAAGACCTACGACTATGGACCCTGGTCTGATAGAACCAGGAGAACCAGAGGTCTCCAGTGAGTCACCGTCACTGGAGACTGTTACAGGAAGTGAAGGAGGAAGCAGACAGAAAAGGAAGAGACGGGGACGATGGCGGTCCGACGCCCTCTCCTTACGGACGCCTACCGAGGACTCTGTGTCGCTCTGCTCGGTGGCTGCTGGAGACTCAACCGTTGGCTCCCAGCGCAGGTCCACGGCCAGGTCCGGGATGTCCTCGGTGGCCATGTTCAGCCTCCGGTCGCCCCCTCCTTCAGCGCTCGCTCCCGTAACGACCACCAGGCCAATCGGGCAGCAGAGAGCCTCTCTCTTCCTGGTCCTCCAAATCCAGGAGATTCTTCCCGCCAGGAATCAAAGTCCGGTCTTAATGTGGAGCGTGTGAGCAAAGTGGAGAAGAGGAAGAGAGAACAGCACCGACTGAGCCACACCCCGCTACTTCCTGTTCTGCTCTCAAAGAGCCTCATGTCTTTGTGTTGGAGTCAGAGCTCTGAGCCACTTCACTTCCTGCCCCCGTCCTCCACCGCTAAGGTACAGGCCGCCACGGCAGGAACCAGCAGGCCTCTGTCTGTGTTGTCTGTGTATGTATCCATCCATCTGTGTTCTGTGTACAGTATATACTGTGTATATTTATATATATATACACACACTCTATATACACTGTATATGAACATACACTGCTGATCAAATTTGAAGTGAGAACCTGTTCTATTCTTGTTAATCACCTCAATATGTGGCTTCAGCATTCTTCATTCTAGTGCAGTGGTTCTTAGGCTGGGTTCAATGGAACCCTGGGGGTTGGCTGGAGCCTCGGGGCCGCGGGGGTCAAGACACACCGACTCACCCTACGAAAGGGTTGGGGGAACGCGCAGATGAAACTGGTGGGGTTGGGTAGCTCCAACAGGGTTAAGAACCACTCTTCTAGTGTCTCCAGAAGGGTTAGTGGGGAGGAGAGTGGTGAAGATGGTTTCACAGAGGGCATCCACTGTCTGGCACTGGTGTCCATAGTGGACTGTAAACTCACCCATCGTCCCCAATTAATGAATGGATTTAGATCAGGGACAAGAACAAGCAGGACGGTTGAAAAGAGTTCCGTTCAGTCTCCAGAAGAAGTCCTTTGTCAGGCAGCGTTGTCCAGTCATTACCACACAGACTGTATGTCCCCTACTGCGTCTCCACACAGCCTGACCTCATCTGTCCATCTGTCCATCACTACAGCAAACAGGAAGGTTCTCAGGGCTGATCCTTGATGAAGTCCCACCTCCACCTTAAAGTCTTCTGTCACCACTGTTGGACATATCCTGCACCAGTCTAACATACTTCTCTGCCACTCCTGACTTCCTCACACAGAACCACAGTTGTCTCCCTGTCATAGGCCTTTTGTAAATCTAAATCTTCATTAAGATCACGCTTTAGATTACATATGTTTATCTACATATATACATGTGCAGGGGACATCCACTGTCCACAGTCTCTGTGTGTGTGTGTCTCTCCCACTAATGGAGTAGAAAGACTCAGGTTTTGCCAACCTGACTCCAAACGATCATCTTTAGCAGAGATTATGGCTCAGAGAGTGGTCCGTGGACCACGTGTTTCGTCTGGGTAATCCCGAAAATCCTCATATTCCAGGGAAATGAAGACTAATCTGCTTTCCCTGTGTTCCTGAGTGTGTGTGTGTGTGTGTGTGTGTGTGTGCGTGCGCTGGCGAGGAGAAGGTCAGTATGAAAGGATCTTTGTGAACAGAGCTGATCTTCTCAGGAGACCCTCCACCTTTGTACATTGTGAACAACAAACACTGTGATTCTGGTCCACAATGGTTACCAACCTAAACCCCAAAACCCTGGACTGCTGGTGGACCAGTTCAGGACCAGAAGTGTGGCCTTCAAAGCAGGAGGTCACCACCTCCACTTCACTGACAGCAGAGGACAAAGGAGGACAAAGAACGAAAGAGACCTGGTGGAGGACAGCGATCCTGCTGCCACTGGTCAGGACAAACAGTGTAGGTTACAGGGCTGTACCCAGGGTTGATGGTTCAACAACACCAAACCTTTTGACTGGCGGTGTCAGGTGCGGATGATGGATTGTACAGGTAAAAGTCCAGCATTAAGGCCAAAAACGCTAAAAATGCTCTTGTAGCCACTATGGGGAAACCATGGTTACTGCAGGAAAGGCCGCAAGATCATCACAACAAAACCCAGTTCTAGAAACTGGAGAAGTTTGATGGGCCCAACGGGCTGAATCTGGCCCCCGAACCTTAGTTGATCCATGCCTGAACTACACTGCGACTCTGAGGTCAGGTGATTGGCAAAGCCTGGATACCCTAACCCACAGTAAGGCAAGAGCACTGCCCAGAACCAAAGTCACCAACGCATGTGTCAGTGTCCAACAGCTCAGCCTCAACAAGGGACAACAGTTTGGGTCCCAGGAGCCTGGTTCCTCTGCCCCATCACACCCCAACCCCTCCCAAAACCTGACACCACAGACTACCTGCACGGTGTGACAGTGGAGATCACATGACCTGTTTCTGGAGTAGTACTACAGTAGACCTGGACCCAGGCTGTGACTCTAGTCCTCTCCAGGAGACCTGCCTCTCTGTCATCACACTGGAAAACCTTTCTTATCTTCGATGAAACCAGATCCGTTTCCTGCCTGGGCTGAAAGCCGACACCACGGAGTGGACCGTCCACCTGAGGGTGGTGTTTATCCACGTCTGAAAACCTCTCATCATTTATTGAAGGTCTGCCCTGGTGCACCAGGAGACCACTGGACCTATTGATCTATGAGGTGGAGTCACAGCAGGCGATGGTACCAGCACCAACTGCGTTACTTCCAACTAAGTCACTTATTGGTGGAAGCATTCATTTGGTGAACGGTGACACCACCACTCCAGGGGGCAGCAGAGAGTTAGCCACTAAGAAGGTCACTTCACCCAGAAGAGGCTCAAGAAGCTGAGAAGTTTCGATTTCACACCTGTTTTTTAGGAGGGTCTGCTTCAAGGAGCAGAGAAGAAGAAAACCAAGCGAGACCTTTGATTGGTCCACTTAAAAACTGTGCGAGTGACACATCACACCAGAGCCCTATCGACAAACGATCGTTATCGTTTAGGAGCTGTTCAAACTCACCTCCTGCTCGTAATTGGCCATTGCGCGCCCCCTGTCGGACTAACGGCCAGGGCCAGCGTCTCCTTCACGGCTTCATGGCAGGTCACAGCGAGGATCTCCTCCCGGAGAATGTTTAAAAAAGTCCGAGCAAAAGACAAATATCAACAGCGGCCGACAGAGGAGGAGAAGAAGGAGACGAAGGAGGAGGAGCAGACCTTCACCTCCTCCAGGCACCAGTAGGGTGATAACTCGTGGATACCATAGTGTGTCCAGGGTCTGTGCTGTCAGGGTGGGCTGCAGGAGGAGCCCTGCTCCTGCTCCTGCTCCTTCTACGGGGGAAGTGTAGCCATGTTCCCCGCCACTTAGTATCCACTGCTCGGTTCACCGGTCACTGACACTGACGCTGCTGTTGCCGCCACCGGGTGGAGGAAACAAGTGGCCTGCGAAGTTTGAACCATGAAATTAGGCAACTTCCGTTTCTTGCCTTCAAAATAAAACTGATCAGTTACAATAATCGCAGACAATAAACACGTTTGCAACTCCCGGTATTTAAACCGGTTCGGACTGGCTCCGTTGAATTCATTCAGTCGACCAGTGGAATAAGTGAAACCGTGATAAACAGGATAAGCGATAACATTTCTCGCAAGCGAGCCCGAACAGCGCCGACGCGTTGTGCATTTACTTTGAAACTCAATTCCATTCCCGGTGTTGCCGCCGTTGTTGCGCAACGGTAGTTTGACTCCGCTGGCTGTGCGCCGGCAGCTAAGACCTGTTGACCGGTGACCAACCGGTGATAACTGCCGTCTGCACCGGAAGTCTTCATCGATCAGACATTGGAAAAACAACGTCTAAAAATCTGCAGGTGGACGAAGACGCTGCCGTAGTGTCCCTTTAAACGCACCGTGTTGTGTTCAGGAACCCTTTCCACCTGCTGGAGGGCGGATGTACAGTATATATAAATAGCAGATGCATTTTCCCACCTGCTGTCGTAACAATGACGGACATTGGTGTCAGGTTACTGCGCGCGCGCACACACACACACACACACACACACTCAGATGATAACTTTTCTAGAAATAAAGTCAACAGTCGCCTGGTCCAGTGACAGATGTCAACATTAATACAATTTATTTAAGTATTGGATTTGTAACAATAATAATCTCTCCTGGACCAAGTGGAGAAAAGAGTCAGCTGAGGTGAAGGGACGGAGGTGAGACCAGCCATGATGGATGGGTTAGAGACACTAGGAATAGACAAAAGAGGAGTTAAAGATGCTGCTGAGATTGTCTTTAGGAGAGACAAGGATGGACAGGATCAGGAATGAGGGACATAGAGGGAGAACACAGACAGGAAGGTTTGGAGAAAAAGAAGCCAGAGAAGACAGATTGAGATGGTTTGGACATGTTCAGAGGAGGGACAGGGGATACACGTTGGTAGAAGAATGATCCTAGAGATGGAGCTACCAGCTAGGAGACAAAGAGGAGATTGATGGAGGACATGGAGGTAGTTGGAGTCCGGGTAGAAGATGGAGAGAACAGGGAGAGATGGAGGAGAAGGAGGATTCACTGTGGAAACACCTGAAAAAAAGGACAAGTTGAAAGGAGAAGAGGAAGAAGAAGAAGAAGAAGAAGAAGAAGAAGAAGAGTATTTCACAGGTATTTAAACGCATCACATACTTAGTATCTATGAAGTAATGTATATATATATATATACTGTATATATGTATATATATATACTGTATATATATATATGTGTGTATATACTAGATATGATGGCACATATTTTTTATTTTAGAAAAGTGAATCTTTGACTCACTGCTACTAAGTAACATATACAATATTTTTTTCCATATATAAAGACCGACATCACATTATAAATTCATCCGTCTTGTCACCGGGTCACGGGGTCAGCAGAACCCCTCGACCACCTCCCGGCCTCACTGCACCGGGAGCCCACCACCCAGAGATCCGCTCATTCTAACGGTCGGCTCGGATGCGTCGTTTCACGGATTCTCCAAAAGGGGGCAATGTTGTGTGGTTTTTCGAGAACGTCCTGTCACAGTCTTTCCAGACGCCCCTCGCAGACACAAAGAAGAGAACAGGTGTCTCTTTTTCACACACAGAAGAGACATCGAACTATCGAGAACTATCGATTTCCTTTTACTGCTGAACCAGTGGTTTATTAACTGGTTTAAATACATCTGTCACAAACATCGCTGCATCACATAAGAAACTATTGAGATCCGTCTATTATTTGGAATACTCAAGTGAAAAAGCAAAGACTACCGTGGACCCCGCCCACAACCCGACCCTCCCCACAAGTCCACATTGTCTCAAGCCAGTCCTCCAGCAATGACATCAGCAGTAACCTTGGAGGTTCCCTGGATACTGTCTGACCCAAGAAATGAGGTTTCAGCTTTGGACTGTGAAGATGACGCCCCAGCAGCAGCAGCAGCAGCAGCAGCCACAACCAGAGGTCTGTTCACTGACCTCGGCCTTTCCTCCCCTGTAATTTCCCCACAGACCAGAACAAGAAGGGTCTTCTTCTGCCCCCTCCCCACCACCCTTCCTTCATGACCCACAGCTTTATCAGCGTCTATCAAAACCCCAACTGTCTGCTGCAGTCACTGCAGCGTCTTCTGATGGGTGCGGGGCGGCTAAAGTACTGACCTTACTGACCGAATACAAACAAGTAAGGTCTGAGCCCACACCTGGTCATGTGACCTGTGACATCGGTAGTTCCATATTTTACTGATAAATCATGAATTAGTTCCTCTAAGTAACGGCAGCTGCTTCGTTTGTCAATTACTGTCCCATAAGGGCAAGGGAGTGCAACACGCGGCTCCTGGAGCAAAGCTGGTTGTTGAGCGTCACATCAGCGGTCCAGTTTTGGCGCCGCTCGTCAATCATTTCCGGTCCTTTTCAGTGTTGTGTTTAAGGGTTAATCAGACAGATGATGGGTTGCCTTCAGTGCTGCGTCTCCACCTCCACCACAGTCCAATCTCCTGGTGAAGTGCTCCCTCTACAGTCTGGGGAGTAGCGGCTAACGGAGGTGATGGTGGCCACAGGTGGACTGAAGTGCGACAGCATGTTGGGCCACATGTTACATTCCAGGGGCCTCAGCGTGCCCACTGCCCCAGCAGGCAGGAGGAGGAGCCGGGGGCAGCCACCATCTGCGGGCAGAATTAAGGTGTGGTTGAGGAGCTGCTGCACCATGTCCACCTTCCTGTTGCACACCAACTCCTGCGGAGGTGACTGTCTGTTGACGATGTCGGAGGAGGGCGCCCTTTTCCCACGCGCCTCCTCGTCGAAGCTCTGCACTTCCTCGGCCTCATCTTCATCACTGGTTTCCATGGCTTCGTAGATGGTGCACAGCCCAGAAGATGGGGAGAACAGAAACTCTGTTGGACTTCTCCTCAGCTGCTGCTGTCGGTACTGCTGCTCCAGCTGACGCTCCTGAAGCTGCAGTTGGAGGAGCTCCTTGAGTTGAACCTCCAGCTGCTTGTGCTGTTTCAGCCTTGGTCTCTCCTGCATCTGCCGGCAGTGGTCCGCTGTCATCTCCCCATCGCTGCCCAGCTCTTGGGGGGCAAAGTTGGAAAAATGTTCTGCTAGAGTTACATCGATGGGCCTCCTGTTTCCTGGAATCATTGCCAAGTAGTGGCCATTGGCCACGGCCACTGTGGTACCGTGATTTTGGTTCTGGTTGTCTTCCTGCCAGGAACCTCCTGCGGACTCTTCCTTCTGAAGTCCTGTAGGACAGTCAAGATCACTGTGTGCATCCAGAGATGCATGAATCATACAGGTGGAGCAACAGGTGGTGGTGGTGGAGGGGGGGCGTTGAAGGGAGAGGAGTGACTGACACCGGGGTGAATGTGTTACATGTAAAGAAAAAGGGGGTTCTCAAACAGAGGTTAGAGTCCTGACAAAGGGACAGTGTGTTTTCTCTGAAGTTGAACATCCGTCTTTGGACTCAAGACACAGATGGACATAGGACAGAACAAGAACAGCACCCAGACAGGACGTTGAACCACTTCGGTTCACTTCTTCATGCCATGCAGGACCAAGAATATTTCAAGATAGTTTTCTTGGGAGTGGGTTCAAATTTGGGCTGGACCCAAACACAGACCTGTACCAGTCTTTCAGGCCAAAAGTCCAGGGTTTAACAGACTGTAGGCGAGCGTAGGAAGATGATTTGGCGGGGGACATTCATGAGGATCTGAAGCAGTTTCAGGCACTTGTGCAATGGTGAGGGGTGTGTGGGCGGCTCCTCCAGAAGAAGTCACCATCAGACCCACTAAGGCTCACGGCAAATATCCGTCATAATCACCACTCTCACTGTGTCCATGCGGTGAAAGAGAGGACGGACAGAGGACGGCTGTTGTCTTTACTGTTCTGTCAGTGTCACTTCAGAAAAACTTGGCCAACACAACATTGACCAATGCTGTATCACTTCCTGTGTTACTGTGACGGTCATGCGCAGTGAGGGGATCAGGTACCATGGGTAACGCACAGACAAAAACACACCACTAGGAGGAGAACTTGTGTACATGCTGTTGGGGAACAGGGAAAGAAGAAACAGGGACAAATGCCTTGCCAAGAAGCTTTAATGGAATTTGAAGGATAACCTAGCTGGAACCATTCACTGATGGACAACGGTCTGTAGTACAGACTCTGTTAGTTCAACATGCAATATACTGTTCAAACACCACCAGCACCAGCACCAGCACCAGCACCAGCACCAGCACCGAAACATCTGAGACACCATGAAGCTGTGAGAGTGACGTGGGACCACCACCAAGACCGGACCGTGAGTCCGCCGTGTTCAGGGTCTCACCAAGAAAAAGTGAGGAGAGAACTGTTGAAAGCACACAATAAAAACTTAAATCTAACAGCCCCACCTACTGGAACAAATGTGTACGGGCCCAACAGCTGTGTTAATATCTAGCCTTTATTTTCGTAAGCAGAAAAGTCTTGAATCAAGAAAACAACTTATTAAACTAGAGAGTGTGACTACTACTGCGCCTGTCTCTTATACACATCTAAGGGTCTCACCAAGAAAAAGTGAGGAGAGAACTGTTGAAAGCACACAATAAAAACTTAAACCTAACAGCCCCACCTACTGGAACAAATGTGTACGGGCCCAACAGCTGTGTTAATATCTAGCCTTTATTTTCGTAAGCAGAAAAGTCTTGAATCAAGAAAACAACTTATTAAACTAGAGAGTGTGACTACTACTGCGCTGCTGTGGAACGTGAAGCGTGAGAATACGGGGGTCAGAGGGGGTGGGGATTTGGGGGCTAGGAGCCAACCAGAACACAACAGAAGATCCAGGTGACAAAAGAAACAACAGAAACAAGCAAATACAAATACAAAAAAAAGGACATTTGTTCGGTAAAAACAGTAGGATAAATACACACTGAGTCCATTCCATTTCATTTAAGCTTAAGAGCTCAGTCACATTGGACCAATCAGTCAATCCCCCATCAGGGGCTACACAATATGCAGTGTTAAAAGAACATTCTACTAGAAAATGGTAGTAGCTATTGTCCATAAAGGAATCTCCACTGGTAACCACAGCCTTAAACCAGTAAGAAAGATTTTAGAAACTGCTACAGTCTTTGCCTTTTTCTTCTTTCCTTGCCTCCATTTTCACTTTTTCTACATTCTTGCTCTTCTTTTTTTCTCCTTCAAAACATTCTAACTCAACTGGAGAGAAAACAAACAAAAGGAAGAAACCGGGGGAAGGACCGAAGGGAAAAGGTGCATTCAGGGGCCCAGGGCCGTGGCCTTATACATTACCTGCCAGAAAACTATCAGTCTTATCGCAAATGGTGGAGTAGTAGGGCGGCTGGCAGTCGTCGTCCTCGGCATCTTCAGATTCGTGACCCTCCAGGTGTTGACTGGACTCCGAGGAATGGGCTTCGGCGAGGAGGTCTGCGGCGCCCTTACCTCCCAGCACGTAGGTGTGCTCATCTAAGCTGGTCTGGAATCCTTCTGGGAGTCCAAAGGGCATCAAGTCCACAGGTCTGAGGAGCAGGTCCTCGGTACAGGCGGCAGTGGCGGCGGCGGCGGCGGCAGCAGCTGACGGCAGGGTGAGCTCCTTGATGAGGGAGGGGTCTTTGGCTTCCTCCGACAGCTGCTCCTCATTTTCCAGGGAGAAGATACCCGGGCTCTTTCCGCAACTCTCGGCCATTGAGTGGGCGTTGGAGTTGGACGTAGTGCAGTCAAAGCCGTAGGACGCCACTGAGTTTGCTGACTGTGGGGTGGCCCCGCCTCCATCCTCCTCCCCGTCTCCAGCAGGTGTACTTGCTGCTTCCTCATCCTCCACAAGAGCAGCCATGTTAGTGAAGGCAGCACTCTCATCCAGCACCAGTGGTGCATCTGGGTCATTGATTTGCACCTCCCCCTCTGTGTCGCTTGCTTCGTCTCCTGAGGTGGAGGGAGAAGATGGGGCAGATGCTGGAGCGGTCGGAGGTCCTGTTCCAAGAACTTCATCCGCTGGAAGTGTCTCGGCCTCTTCCTCCTCTCCATCACATTTTTCCAAATGTATCCCCAGGTCCTGGTCCATGTCAGGCTGGACTAGAGCTGGGACTGGGGTCTGCTGCTTGTCTGATCGCGACTCCACCCCAGAGCTACTGTCGTAGTCCTGGATATCCTCGGGTGTGCTCGTTTCACTGCCACTGTGCACTGTGCCAACAGCCCGACCGCTCATGGTGCCGGTCTGAGACACCCCGGCGGCGGCGGCGGCGTCAAGAAGAATGTGGCCCCCATCAGTGACAGACTCCTTCAGGTGGTCATCCATAAGAGGACGGGACTGAGGTTCGTCTCTCAGCTGGGGAGTGAAACCGTCCAAACAAGTCTGGGCAGGAGACCGAGTTGGGGTTTCAGAGCCAGGACTGGGTGGAGAAACACTGAGGAGTGAGGCCGGCTGAGCCCAGGCCTCAGAGAAAGGGTGGTGGCCCCAGGAGGAGGACGCAGGTCCACACAGGGCAGGCGCCGAGCGATCGAGGTTGTCTAAATGTTCCTCCTCGTTGAAGTCGTCATCGTCTACGTTCTCACAGCTCTCCGTCACACCTTCACTGTGCATCTCCACATCTTCATCGTCATCTTCATCGTGCCGCTCAAACACCTTGTGGTGCTCCTCTATTCTCTCTGAACTCAAGTCCATGTCATCCACTCGCTCGTCCTCTTCATCCTCCTCATCCTCTTCCTCATTTGCCAAGGTCTCGACGTTTGGAGAACCCATGAGGTTGGCATCGCCCTCGGAGCCCCGCAGACTGGAGTCCACCAGAGCGTCTGAGCTCTGCGTGCCCTCCAGGATGGCTGTGTGCAGGGTGCTGCTGAGGTCCGACACCCCCTGCTGCCGACTGCTGGTGCAGCTGCTCACGTCCTCAGAGTCCATCCCTGACAACAGGTCATCACCGTGCCAGCCCAACGGACCCCCCAACGCAGGAGAACGGACTTGGAACTCCTCGGAGGGCTGGGACGTGCTCATGTCGGTCATCAGTGACGAAGGCTGATGGCCCAGTCTCCGCTGCTCCTCATCTTCATCGTCGTACTCGTCCTCATCGACATCTTCATTGATCTCTTCCTCTGCCTTCTCCACAGCTTCCTCCTCCTCCTCCTCCTTTTCATTAGGAACACCATCATCGATTGTAGAGGTGTCCAACAAGTGTCCCTCTGGCATCATATTAAAAGCTCCTCCAGATACTGCTGTGGAAGAATGCATTAGCATCACGTCTCCATCCCTTTCCTCCGTGTATTCTTCATAGGCCTCCTCCGCTTCCTGCTCCACCTCAATGTTCCTCTGGGGTGAGTGGGTGTTCTCACCCCAGGGACTCTCCAGTAGAGAGCGAGACAACTCTGGGTCCCTGACAGAAGCGACGGCTGCTGGTGGGGAACACGGGGGAGACATGACGGTGGTTCCCAAGGAGGGAACGGAATCATTGGCAGACTCCTCAAACATGAACGGGTCCATCTGAGCAGAATGACGGACACCAGAACCTGGATCTGGAACAAAATCAGCCTCCAGATCTTCCTCTTCAACTCGGTCCCTCATTGGTTCTCTAATGAGATCAGATGACAGATTATACAGGGGTCGAGGTGTAGACTCTTGTATGGGTCCTGGTTCTGACAGCGCTTCTCTTGAGAATTCTGGTGATGGTTCTCTCAGAGGTTCTGGTGATGGTTCTCTCAGAGGTTCTGGTGACGGTTCTCTCAGAGGTTCTGGTGATGGTTCCCTTAGGGGTTCTGGTGACGGTTCTCTCAGAGGTTCTGGTGACGGTTCTCTCAGAGGTTCTGGTGATGGTTCCCTTAGGGGTTCTGGTGACGGTTCTCTCAGAGGTTCTGGTGATGGTTCCCTTAGGGGTTCTGGTGACGGTTCTCTCAGAGGTTCTGGTGATGGTTCCCTTAGGGGTTCTGGTGACGGTTCTCTCAGAGGTTCTGGTGATGGTTCCCTTAGGGGTTCTGGTGACGGTTCTCTCAGAGGTTCTGGTGATGGTTCCCTTAGGGGTTCTGGTGACGGTTCTCTCAGAGGTTCTGGTGATGGTTCCCTTAGGGGTTCTGGTGACGGTTCTCTCAGAGGTTCTGGTGATGGTTCCCTTAGGGGTTCTGGTGACGGTTCTCTCAGAGGTTCTGGTGATGGTTCCCTTAGGGGTTCTGGTGACGGTTCTCTCAGAGGTTCTGGTGATGGTTCCCTTAGGGGTTCTGGTGACGGTTCTCTCAGAGGTTCTGGTGATGGTTCCCTTAGGGGTTCTGGTGACGGTTCTCTCAGAGGTTCTGGTGATGGTTCCCTTAGGGGTTCTGGTGACGGTTCTCTCAGAGGTTCTGGTGATGGTTCCCTTAGGGGTTCTGGAGATGGTTGTCTCAGAGGTTCTGGAGATGGTTGTCTCAGAGGTTCTGGTGATGGCTCCCTTAGGGGTTCTGGAGATGGTTCTCTAAGGGGTTCTGATGACGGTTCCCTTAGGGGTTCTGGAGATGGTTCTCTCAGAGGTTCTGGAGATGTTTCTCTCAGGGGTTCTGCCCACAGTTCTCTCAGAGGTTCTGGAGACGGTTCTCTCTGAGGTTCTGGAGACGGTTCTCTCAGAGGTTCTGGCGACGGTTCTCTCAGGGGTTCTGATACAGGTTCCGGTTCTGGCGTTGGTTCGCGTACATGCGCTGCCCTCGGATCGCTTGGCACCAGATGTGTATAAGAGACAGGGCCTCAGCCTCTCTGGATGTGAATGAGGAGAAAAAAACCCTTAGAGTGTAGAGAGCCTCCGTGCCCCCCCACCTCCGTCCTCCAGCTCCTGCCTCTTTGCTAATGATGTTCCACGGTGTTTCTCCTTAATAAACAGAAAGAATGTGAGAGAACCTGCCTCCAGCCTGAATACACTGTTAAATTATGATCCAAGTCAATTACAGCTGAGGCTCTATTTATAGATTTGGTCATAATTTCCATGATGATGTTGAACTCGCTTATTAGGCTGCCGTTCAGATGCTGAGGTGTGGGGAAAAAAATGTACCACAGGTTCCTGTACCAGTGGTGCCTTCGGTACCGTAGGTTACATCCTGTCTCTTATACACATCTCAAAGAGAAAAGCAGAAACCTGGGAGTCAGCAACATCTCCCTGGACCACGGAGCTCCACAGGCTCAGACTCTATAAATAACTGGAGTGAAGCCCAGAAAGGCAGTGAAGCTGAAACACCACCCTGACGTCAACGTGCTACAGCAGCAGACATGACCAGGAATTACTCCACCTAGTGTAGTAATACTTCATCATCATGGGTTCAGTTTAGTGGCGTTTCACCTGCACCTGCTGCACAGACAAGTGACGTCAAGAGAATCCAGTCATTGAATGTCAGTTGTTCCATATCTGTCTGTGGCAGGAGGTCTGGTGTAAGTCCAGTGAGTGAGGAGGAAACAAAAGTGGAGATTTATGGAACTGTCCAAGGAAAGGAAAGGAAGGGAGAGGAGAGGAGAGGCGAGGAGAGGAGAGGAGAGGAGAGGAGAGGAGAGGAGAGGAAAGGAAAGGAAAGGAAAGGAGAGAACGGGAGAGGAGGAAGGGAGAGGAGAGGAAAGGAGAGGAGAGGAGAGGAAAAGAAAGGAAGGGAGATGTGAGGAAAGGAGACGAAACGAAAGGAAAGGAAGGGAGATGAGAGGAGAGGAAAGGGGAGGAGAGGAGAGGAGAGGAGAGGAGAGAAGAGAAGAGAAGAGAAGAGAAGAGAAGAGAAGAGAAGAGAAGAGAAGAGGAGAGGAGAGAAGAGGAGACAAAAGGAAAGGAGATGAGTGGAGAGGAAAGGGGATGAGACGAAAGGAAAGGAGAGGAGAGGAAAGGAAAGGAAAGGAAGGGAAGGGAGAGGAGAGGAATGGAGAGGAGAGGAGAGGAGAGGAAAGGAAAGCAAACTCCTTGTCATTGGCTCCACTGCACACAACTACAGGTAAACGTGACCTCTGGAACGGAGTTCTGCTTTGAGCTGTGAGTGGAACTCGGTGCTAACTTGGCGGTAGAAGGATTCCAAGTCTGCTTCCTAACCAGCAGGTCACCAACTGCCCCAAACAAAGCACACAGTTCTACACAGAACTGTCCCGGTGTCTGTGGATGTTGGTCTGCTGCAGTGACAGCATCAGTAGAAATGGACACTTGGACATGTGTCAATACTACAGGCATAGAGACACTGGTTCCTACTGTAGTGAACACAGTCCAGCCATCAGACCCCGTTGTCCAGATGTTTTAATGTTTGACCGTGAGGCAGTTCTTGTTCTCACGTGGATGGAACGTTGGCCTATTTCTCTGCTGCCTCCGCTGGTGTCTCTGAGAAGAGTCATTGTCAGCGACGGCACCGACGGGGCCGTCTTTCTTAAACCGGCTGTCCTTTGAACCCCAGGCCAAGGCAGGCCTTTCATGAGACCAAGATGTTGGACAGGTTGGTTGGACAGAGGTCTGTACTGAGACTCTTTCCCTGGAGGACGTCTGCTCAATTACTGGCTAACCACTCACTGACAACAGCTTAAAGCAGAGTCTCCAACCACTGGCCCGGGGACTGGTACCGGTCCGTGGGTGAATCGGTGCCGGGCTGCCGCCATCACTCTCTGACTTCCACTTGACCAAAGAACTGACCAATAGAATGGCTAGGACTCCATCATCAATAATGCAACTAGATTTTCCACAATAATTCTAACCTTGTATATGTATGTATCCGCTCTGGTAGCAGAAAATTATAGGCTGTGTGCACTGGGGAAACCCTTGTTGTGTCCAAACACAGTTAATTGGGGTAGGAAGATTTTATAGGTAGGAAAATGTTTCACGTTATTTATCTGCCACAACTTAACGACCAGTCTGTGAAAATAGCACCAGACATTGGACCGGTCCATGGAGCTAGAAAGGTTGGAGACACTGGTTTAAAGGACTGAAATGACCCCCACCCAAAACTACCAGGAACTGGGCTGAGAGGTTATTCAGGTAAACCTGGTAGATGTCTTAAAAATCCAACTATTTTCAGTCATTGATGTCTTACTCTTGTCTGGGTGTAAGACACTGGACCGTCTGAACCATCTTTACAGCAACCAACGTGACAACGTGTGTAGCTCGACCGTCACCCGTGCACAGGCAGGAATCTCAACAACAATAGGACATACTGTATGTGGAGTTTTCCACTGGAACAGAGGGATCTACAGTTGGAAGGAGGCGGTTGATACAGGCACAGAGGACAGATCAAGAGACATTAGGAACAAACTGATGTCCAACCAACCTGGTTGTCTTGGCAACAGGCTTGGGTGATGGAGCCGTGCTTGGCTTGGTGGGAGATGGAGGTTTTGGAGCTGGAGGAGAGAAACAAAGAATGATTTAGTCCAAACCCTTTCTATGTTGTCCACACTTCCTGACCTCCCAAATGTTTCTCAACTTTAAACTACAGCAGCAGCAGCAGCAGCAGCAGCAGCGAGAAGGTTGCTGCGTATTGAGCCCTGAGGAGGAGAGGGACTCGAATGTCTTCCTGGGCTGATTGACATAAAGCTATGGAAGGTTATAAAGAACAGACGTCCACACCGTGAATGGATCTACGTAGATTGTGTCAAAGTCTATCTTTTCTATTTCTACCTGCTGCAGCTGCAATGATCTGTGGAGAGAAGGTTCACTCTAACGCAATGTTTGGAGATCAGAGCTGAAGAAGGAAGGATGGAAAGATCTTCTTGGTATGAGGTCGAACAAAGTAGCTGTGAATCAGCTGAATCTCATCAGGAGCAGATACTGTAGTGACATAAACCCAGTTCTAACCTGAAATGTCCAACTCAAGTTTATAGATAAGATCATGATGACCATCAGCCACTGAACCCCTTCTTCTCCCAAAGGGGGAGGAGCCCACGGCGAGGTGGTCTCATTTTTGTCAGTGTGGCTAACACCTGTGCTAACTCACACTCTCATGAATTGTCATTCAAGTTAGTCGGGGTGGTAAGTTAAGAGTTAACACATCACTGACCTGGAGGTCTTTTAGCTGCAGCTGCAGTGGTGCTAGTCTTCACAGCATTCGCACCACTAGATGGCGTCTTCTTGACTGTTGTTGGTTTCGCCCCATTGCTGGTGGGTTTCTTCTCCGCCACTCTACTCTTGATGGCTGGCGCAGTTGAAGATGGCGTTGGTTTTTTGGGGGGCACAGAGGAGGCGGTGCTCTTTCTGTCCAGGTGGGGTGTAGTTTTCTTTGCTAATCCATTGGTTTGGGGTTTGGCCACACCGTTGGAGATGCGGCTCTGGGATGCGTTTGGCCTCGAGCCGACCGTGGTCTTGGGTTGGCCCAGGGTTTTGGTCTTCACCGCGGTCTTGCTCGTCGTCTTGGCTTTGGAGTCTCCCGAGATTTTGTTGCCCGTTTTAGCGGGCGTCTTCTCCTTGGCCTTCTCCGGTTTGGAATCCCCCTGCCCTCTGTCACCTGCACACTGGAGTGGCGTCTCTTCAAACACTGGACTGGCTGCCTGGTTGGGCTCCTGTCCAGGGGAGGGCGCTGCATCATTATCTGGATTGGACTCCGCGGCGTCCGTTGGCTCCATTGCCGCTGTAATAACCCCATCTGGCTTCATCTCCCCTGGAGTGGCGGTGTAGGTCTGACAGGTCTACAGGCGGTCTGGAGGTGGAGAAGTCCGGTCTGGAGAGACAGACATGGGGAGAAGGACACCGGTCAACTGTGACGATCCAGCTGCCGTCACAGATACACCGAGGTGGCGTGGCTGCTTTACCTTGTACTGACTATTGGTATTGGTTATCTGTGTTGGGTCTACATTTGTGATGTCATCGGGCTTCACACACTCACCCGGGCGCTGACGGTGGACCACATGAGCACAGCAGTGAACACAGACAGTAAGTTCCAAACATGACATCCGCGAACACAGTTCCGTGTGAACACAGGAGAGGAATCCCGAAAAAGATGAGCAGGATCAAAGGAGTGATCCTTCAAAGGAATCCCCCTGATCAAAGTCAACAGGCAGCAAAACCCAAAGATCTAAAGATCACGTTGACGTGACGGCCCACAGAGTGGAACCTGCACCGCGGGACGGCCACTCCACACAACACAACGACATTAGACGTCCTGGTCTGACGGATTCTCTCATCTTCCAGGGTTGACGATGTGTGTGTGTGTGTGTGTGTGTGTGTGTGTGTGTGTGTGTTCATCAAAAATCATATATAAATGTATCATTTTGTCTCTTTAATAAATTAAGTGTATTTAAAGTTGGAGGAAATGAAGTTATATGTGTGTGTGTGTGTAGGTGTATACACACACACACACACACACTCACACACACACACACACACACACACACACACACACACACACACACACATCAGAGCCACAGGGACAGAAATAACTGAATTTCAGGTCATGGTTGGATGAAACCATACAATCAGTGTTTGTGATGTTCCCCGGAAGCGGGGGAGGGTTGGGCGGGGGTGGGGGTGGGGGCCGCCATTCATTTCTGTTGCTGTTGGAGTTCCACGTTCCCTCTGGTGTTGTCCACTGACACTGTGGTCAGTACTGCTGGAGCAACAACAACTGAGTGTGAAGACCATGATGAAGGCCAACCTCATAGTGGTCACCAAACCCACTGAGGGTCAGCAGATGCCCAGGACACAGACATACATGGAAGTCATGTCTCTGGAACACTGCACTGACAAGTCCAACAGTGGAGGACCAAGGAGGAGCGAGTGAGAGGGTTATAGGAAACTCCTCTGTCAAAGTTTACAAACAGAGCAAGGAGCTGTCTGTGTGTGGAGGATCATGGAGGACGAGGCTGGGCCTGTGGAGCATGGGAACAAGAGGAGGAGGACATGGAGGAGGAGGAGGAGGAGAATAACGAGAGGTGAAATGATCTCACCACTGGCTGCTGCTCCAACTGGAGAATCCAGACATCATTGAGTCATCCCAATTTCCAATGACCTCAACTTGGACAGACACACACACACACACACACACAGTCCTATTTCTAGAGGAGAGACAGACAGACAGACAGACAGACAGACAGACAGACGTTTTCTTCTGGAAAATCTCATCTCATCTCATCTGCTCATCCTCTGACCAAATATCACATGTCAAAGGCCCTGCTGTCACTCACTCCACTGAGCCTCCCTTTCTCCTCACCCCCCAGGCTCCTTCTCTCCTCCGTCAATTCCTCTGTTCTCTGTTTTCTTTTGCACAGATGGCCAAAGCAGCTGAGCAGGGCCGGAGGACAGGGGGGCCTGGGGGGGTAGATCTGGGGGCTTCTGCAAAGATGGCAACCTGTGAGACACTGCACCCATGGGTGAGGAGGGGGTTTCAAATGCCACCGAGGCAACATCATGAGGGCAGTTGGTGTCCTACTCTCCTAGTGGTCAGGGTGGGTGGAGTTAAAAAACAAGGAAGGAAGGAAGGAAGGAAGGAAGGAAGGAAGGAAGGGTGCTAACAGTAACAATAACAACCCACCAATCACCTAAATTCCCGTCCCATAACTTCCCGAAGGATTATTCAAGTTCTATCCATCTATCTACCTCCTCCTCCTCCTCCTCCTCCATCTTCAGAGTTTGTCCCAATTTCCCCCACAATGCACTGCAGCATCTGTCTGTCTTGTTCATTTCTCCACAACTGCAACGACCGCCACAGGAAGACTTCCCTCTGGTTGTCAACACCAGAGATGGGACAGCTGTGAGACGGTGACCTGAGACCACTGTGTGAACGTGAACAGGACAGACGGCAGGAGATCAGGAGGTGGAGCTCTAGATCTAGATGTCCCAGTTCTATCTTCTCTGGTCTGTTTATTCATGTCTATTTTTATGTGTTTGTCAGGAGTTACAGCCCCAGGGTTGAAGCCGTAACTGGAAACCAAAACCAAGTGGATTTCCACATTATTCCACACAATACGTCTTCACAACTGATTTGTCCACGGAATTTCTCAAGTCCATTAACTTTGCAGAAATGTGCTCTGTGGCCGTGTTCCCAGCAGCGTCCCACTCCAAATTCTCCAGCCGGGCAGGGACAGGACTCCCAGATGTCCACTCTAACTGACGGGATGCACAACTGCCCACATCTGTCAGCCCTCGTCCGGCCCTGGGCCCAGCTCTTACATAGTCGTCTGAGCTCAGGGGGGTCGACTGGTCCAGCTTTGATGGAGTAACTTCAGCCCTGACACATTAAGGTTCTAAGCAGATGACCCACTTCACCCCATATAGACTGCAGAGGTAAACAACTGATACTGACCACTGACTCCAAGTCGCACCTGAGCAAGACACAGTGGGACAAGTGTCCACTTACAAACATTTCCTACTAAACTGCTCATTGTCGTGGTTGTGAAGTGGCAGAGACAGACTAGACACCTACTGTAGTTACTGACTAAGTAAACCAACTGCTCAGCTCAGCCGTGGACTCTTTCCAACCCGTCCCACAGTCTAACGAGGCTGTCAGACTGTGCGCCCTCCGCCGCCACGCGCTCCCTGTCAGCTGGGATTATTCCAGCTCCGTTCCTGCAGCTCTGTGAGGATCAGCAGCCTGGATTATGGCCATGAACCTGAGGACAACCAGGGCAACAGAAGCTTCATCTACACCCCACAGTGACAGCACCACCTGTGGGGTGGGGACAAGGGGGTTGAGGCAGAAGAGAAGAACTGAAGGGACCTGACTCGCCTTAAATATTAATCAACAATGGCTCTTTTCTGGGCACCAGTCTCCTCCCACAATGCACTTCTTCATGCTGTACAGTGCAGTCATTACAAAGCGCTCAGTGGGTTGATGGGACAGTTAATTAGACAAACTTGGGCGGAACAATGGCTGCGCTGAGAGGAAGGACAAGGCGTCTTCTGTGTCCTTCTTGTTCACTGGCTGAGACACACACACACACACACACACACACACACAGAGTGACTGTCTGTGTCTGTGTCTGTGTGTGTGGGTCTCTTTAATCTGTCTGTTGATAATGAAGCAGAACCAAAGACGGACCATGGCACAGTGACGCCACCTCTCTACCTGAGGTGACGTCCCTGGACAAAGACAGACCTGAACATTGTCCAACTGAACGCAGACGGACAGAGACGGAGAGAGAAGGAGGGGCTGATGAGAGAAACCAGACATCACCACAGGCCCCATCACTGAGAGCGCCTGGCCTAGCTCCACCGCCTGCAGGGACGACCAGCAGGGCGGCGCACAGCCAAACTGTAAGGATATTGATCGCACAGGAGAGAGTGGGGAGTGGCTGAAGCTCCACAGATGGGCGGGCAGAGAGGAGGAGGGAGACGGACAAAGGAAGTACATTAGTCAGACAGGTTCCTCTGATGATGTTAGTCTGTTCTCCTGGGAGACCAGAACGACACAAGTGACGAGGTTAGAGAAGACGAAGGAAGAGGAGACAGGCAGGGGTGGAGGTAAAAAGACTCATTTGTGACTTGAAGAGCTGCTGGATTCAGCACCACAATGAGTTCCTCTCTGGGGGGAATGGGACCGGACCGGGCCAGTCCAGGACCAAACACATCTGTAGAACCACTGCCACAATGGAGGAGAGACACTGACAACCAGGCCCCGCTCTCAACACTTTGGTGCTGAAGCCTAGCAACAGGGCTGTGGACCACATCCACCGTCCATCCTCCCACCAGAGGAATTCAGAGCTTCCAAACGCAGCAAATTACTGCAGCTGCTGGCGGACGCAGCCTCGAACCTCGGCCCCACCAGCTGCCGACTGCGCTGCGTGACAACTGTGAAAGCGGTGAGCGAGGCTGCTACCATCGCACAGGAGGAAACGTTCTGTCTTCTTTATCTGAGCACCGAGACCTTCTGACTGACTAAAACCCAATCACCCGCAACAGGAGGAAATGCAGTTTCCTCTCCAAACAAAGAATTGTTGTATTTAGAGCCGCAGCTAAAAGAGCTGGAGCCAAAGTCCAACCAAGACGTTCTACAAAACACTGGAAAAAGTCTCCTTTACATTGATAGAATTATAACGTTCAGAACCAGATCAGCAGACGACCATCGGACCAATTGACCAGACCGTCCTGCTTTGACTCTCAAACACTCGTTAAATTAACAGTTAAATTGAGAAATATGACAAAATCCAACTTTTCCATTAGGATTAAATGGCATCAGATACATAAAGCACAGACGAGGAGGAGGAGGAGGAGGGGCAGGAGGAGGAGGGAGAGGAGGAGGACAAGGAGTGACCAGTGAAGCTTCTAGAATGACCAGTAGTTCTGTTGAGCATATTTGGTATCTGGTGGTTGATCCAGAACAGTGACAGATGAACTTCAAGCCTTCATGACACTCACCTCATCAACAGAGAGGTTCGAGGAGGAGCCAGACACCAGTAGTGGCACAAGCAGGTACTGCATGTGTGCATGAAACATCTGAGCCATTAGGAAGAAGTCATTAATGAGGTCCAGCATTAGGAGCAACTTCTGCCTCAGCATCTGTTCTTTACTCAAACCCCAGTAACTGTCTGTCTGTCTGTCTGTCTGTCTGCCTGCCTGCCTGCCTGCCTGCCTGCCTGCCTGTCTGCCTGCCTGTCTGCCTGTCTGTCTGTCTGTCTGAATCAGCCCTTCTTTTATCCATGCACGCAGGGCTCAGGGGGTGTTGGGGGTGTTGGGTGGGGGGTCTTACCCCCTCAGGGTGAGCGGGGGTGCAGGATGAAGATGGCTCTGTGATGCCGGTGGTGAGAAGCTCGGGGCCAGGCTCCATCTTTCTCCCTCGCCATTGTTCTGCAGAGAGCGGTGTAATTTGTCTTGTGGCGAAGCTCCCACCAGAAATAAACGGCCTCCACTCCCCCAAATCCTCAGCCAACACCACAATAGCTATTCTCTTTGGGGGGCGGGGGGGTTGACATTACTCACCTCTGATTCCATAGTGCAGTCTGTGCCCCTCCACCCCCCAGTACCAGAGGACATGTTGATTTTAAAGGCATTTAATGTAGCGCTGCTAAGAGGGTGGAGAGGGTGGATGAGACATTTCATTAAGAGACTCAACAATTCTCATTACTCACACACTCCACTGGGCTCAGCCCAGAACAATGGGAAGTGACCGTGGAGGACGGACGGACGGACGGTGGGCCGGGAGGGTGGTGGTGGTGGTGGTGGTGTTGACGGAGGGAAAGAGCCGAGAAACCGACTGCTCCCACCGACCACACCGACCCGGCACCGGAACCGGGGGGTGGGCGTGTGTGGGTGGAGGGGGGGGACAATAAATGAAATAAGATACAAGAACCTGTAGCGTCTGGAAATATATTCGTCCTTCAGCCATCGATACATTCACCACGGACAACAGACCAACAGACACATGTGAAAAGCCCCCGTCCGTCCGTCCGTCCGTCTCCCGGTGTCGGTCGCCGGAGCTCCGAGCTCTTGGTTCTTACCAGTCAGAGCAGCAGAGAAATCCTCCGCAGCGACGCCCAGTGTTGGCCCGAGCAGCACCAGCAGCAGCAGCAGCTCCACGGAGACACAGCGAGGAGAAGCCGAGAGAACAGGAACCGACCGGAGGTTATGGAGCCGGGAAGTCAGAGACACAAGAACCGAAATGAGCCGAACAGAACAGGTCGAGAAACTTCTGCTCCTCCGGCGCCGTTTTCTCAAGTGATGCGCGTTAACACAGTAGGAAGGAAGGGAGGGAGGAGAAAGGAGGTGGAGGAGAAGGAGGAGGAGGAGGAGGAGGACGAGAGCCAAGGGGAGGAGGCAGGAGGAGGACGCTGCGCGTACACGCTTTCCCTCCCTGAGCGACAGCAGGAGACGAGCCGCTGATGTCTTCAGGAACACCTGGGAAAATCCGAAGGAACCCAAGTCACTAAACACAACGAGCGTTCGGTTCTGTTACAGTAACTCGTTGGTCGAGAGGCCACGCGAGAACCCGGATGGAACGTCTTCAACACTGCGGGGATTTTCATCAGGCTGCGTCATCATTAGCATAAAGGAGCTGCAGCTCTGCGATGGTTCTCAACGTCGTTACACCGTGGGACTACGGTCGGCAGAGGGCGACAGAAACAACCTGTTGTCGGTTTGAAAAGGTCTCATATCCAAGCTCTGCACCGGTCCATGAAGGCAACACTGAGGCCACAGCCCGCCATGCTGGAACTGAAAGGAGTGACAGTGAATAGACTGAGACGGTGCTTTCTTCTGCAGCAGCCAATGGGCTGCCAGCATGGAGGATTATTCAGATTAGGGATGATGTCACCCCTCCACCCCTCTTTCTGCCACTTCAAACCCTTTTCTTCTTTTCTCCACGCACGACTGCACACACACACACACACACACACACACACACACACACACACACACACACACACACACACACACACACACACACACACACACGGCGAGAGAGTCTCCTCCTCAGTTTGCTCCATCACCCTGACATTTCCATTTCTTCTCCTGGCTGCTGTTCATCTCTGCTGCTCCTAACCCTAACCCAGGCTGAAGGTCGGAGGATTTGGACACACGGTCCAAACTGGATTCCACTGGAAGAGGTCAGGCCAGTTCTTCCTAGCAGGTTGATGGTGCTACGCCTGCTGTTCGAGGTCACATTAGACCCAACAGAAGATGGCACTGCACTCCAGCAAGGATGGAAGAAGAAGATGGAATAGGACGAGGGGCTGAAGGAGGTGGGTGGCGCTCCAGCTGCCCTCCCGCTGATGGACGTGTTGGCACTGTCGACACAGAGCAACAAAGAGAGGAAGGTGGAGGAATTTTCACCCCACACTGTCGTGCGGCAGTGGAGGCAGGAAGGGGCAGGGTTGGTTACCCTGGCTACACAGTTACACCTTTGTTTTTCCCAGTTTTGCCCCCAAACACTAGGGGGTAGGGGCTGACTCTGCCACAGAGGTGGCAAAAAACAGCACTTTAGGTGATGAGGTGCATATTTTAGTTCCCTGTTTCCTGCACAGTGAAAACCTCACGATAAGACAAAGGATCGACTAAAATTCCAATGGACACTT
>JAFBJS010057593.1:116159-149524 GCA_016785265.1 Paraplagusia blochii
AGTTCAATCAGACTGAATCGAGGTCACATTAGACCCAACAGAAGATGGCACTGCACTCCAGCAAGGATGGAAGAAGAAGATGGAATAGGACGAGGGGCTGAAGGAGGTGGGTGGCGCTCCAGCTGCCCTCCCGCTGATGGACGTGTTGGCACTGTCGACACAGAGCAACAAAGAGAGGAAGGTGGAGGAGTTTTCACCCCACACTGTCGTGCGGCAGTGGAGGCAGGAAGGGGCAGGGTTGGTTACCCTGGCTACACAGTTACACCTTTGTTTTTCCCAGTTTTGCCCCCAAACACTAGGGGGTAGGGGCTGACTCTGCCACAGACAGGTGGTCAACCCTCCAGCACAGACACTGTAACACCACCACCATCCTCGCCTCCTCCCCCCGTGACAGTTTCTCCTTCTTTCTGACCAGTGGTGACCACGGTTCTCTTACTTTGTCCGGGCGGATGACTGCACGTTGTCGGCAAACGCAGCCAACCATCTCCCTCTAGCGGTGCCAGACTGCTACAACAGAAAGAACTTTTTTCTGGAAAAACGTCAGTCTTTTGCTTTGAGGTTGTAAAAAAACAGCACTTTAGGTGATGAGGTGCATATTTTAGTTCCCTGTTTCCTGCACAGTGAAAACCTCACGATAAGACAAAGGATCGACTAAAATTCCAATGGACACTTCCACTGCAGTGCCTACGTAGATGGCTGGTGTCAGGGCCATGGCCATCACACACACACACACACACACACACACACGCTGATCATTCTACCAAAGACACCCTCCCTCCCCCATAAGCGCACCCCCAGATGAGAAAGTCAGTTCAATCAGACTGAACAACAGTCAGACAAACACACCGTCAACCAGAGTCTCGTACAATTTTAATGACGTTTCCATCAACACTGGCTCCATTCTTCTACATCCATCCACCCATACAACACATTCATACATGTCCCTTTTATGAGAACAGCTCTCTGATGACTACTGTACTTCCATCTTTCACATCTTTAGCTGTTTGCCGCTATCACCACTAGGTGTCGCCAAAGGCAAACGGCTGAAGCGTGGCGACGACGGCTCCCGAGTTGTCATTCCATCATCCATTTCTGTTTGGAAATGAAATGGATGATTCTGTTTCTGTTTCTGGCGTGGAAAAGCTCCTACCAAGGTTCTTATGTGCGGCACAACTTTTGGTCAAGAAGCACTTAAGTCTACATGCCCCCTCAGCCCCCCCACTCCCCCCTCATAAATTAGTGCCATACAGGCTCCTCTCCCCAACTGTATCTCCCTTTTTGTGTTGATGACATGAGGTTCATGCAGCGTAAAATAAAACACACAAAAGAATAAAAAATGTGACAAGATAAAGAGCTACCTTAAACTAGGCAAAAAGTCGCATGTGGCTCCTGAGCCACGGGTTTGACATCCCTGGAACCGTAAAACAAAGTACCCTTTAGAAGTATTAAAATTTGACAACAACAACACAACTCGGAAAATGGAGGCCCAAGACTCAATCTGGCCCTGGTCCCGGTCCTGCTACTGGTCTTTGTATGGTCCAGTAATCACACAAGTGGCTCACATTAGTGCATCTTCTCCAAATGGAAGAAATGTAGGGAAGGAGGAGCAGAGAGGAAGCATCCGGCTCCTCCTCCTCCTCTGTGCCACAGTCTGCAGGGCTCCTGCCCCTGCTCCTCAACCTTCTCTTCTTCGTCTTCCTACTCCTCCTTCTCTACCTCCATCATGAACATAGACTTTGGAATGGAAGTGCATTTGGAGTGGGTTGAAGAGAAACTCTCCCAGAAAACCATGAATCGGTGAAGACGGCAGAGCCTTGGAGCTTTTTTTCCATTTCCTGTCTTTGAAGATTCCCATTCCCACAAGTTGTGAGCAACTGGACGAGTCCTTGGAGAAAAAGTCCAGTTGCTTACAGCTTAACTTTTTGGGATTCCACTTTCTGTCCTTGTGTCATAGAAGATCCAGGAGCACACAGTCCACCTCGAGTGACCACCTGCGCCTGCGCCTCCGCTGCACTACGACCAACAGATGTTTGAAAAGGACAAAACAAAATAAATTCAGCAGCTCATTCAGCACAAAAGCCGATGGTTGGACTGAGCAGCGCGTCGTTCAACCTCAAGGCATTCTGGGAAAAATAGAGTGCACTTACAATCAGCTGTCCATCACATATACAGTGCGTACATACTGTACAGCTCCCGCTCCTCCTCCTGCAGTTCACCAATCACAGCAGCAGAGGAGAGAACACGACGGCCCCTCTGACCCACGGAACTTTCCAGAGCAGGGCGTGTCGGTGCATTGGGCGATGAAAGCGTGAAGATCAGTGACACGAACCTGCTCCTGAGTCTGGGCCTGTGGGGACGACAAGACGTAAGTCACTGCTCAAACACCAGGACACTAGGTGGCAGTATGGCCCTAAAAATCAAAGTCATTAACAATGGCAGTGGGTTAGGGTCACTCTAACCCACCCAGGTGAGTGAGCGCTGCCTTGACCAACGTTGTGGATGACTTCTCTCACACACACACGCACTTTCTTTTCATATTTATACTTGTGGTCATGTGACCAAATGTCACGCCCCCTCCCTGACGATGGTCTATAGTTCGGTTTCAGTGTCGGTTAGGGTTAGGGTTAGATCCTGGGATTGTAAGTGACCAATGAAAAGCCTCGGATTCCTGCTCTACACACATTGATACGTCTGGTCTTTCTGTCTTTATGCGATCTTTTTGCACCATCTTTGCAACCAGATTAGACCAGTTGACCAGACCAGAGGGATCCAGTGTCTGGACTGTTTGACCTGCTCCTCCTTCAGTGTGGACGCTGTGCGATCGTACCATGATGGTGTCGTAGGCTCCGGTGATGAGTGCGATGAAGAGGGACAGCACCATGTAGATGAAGAGGGAGATGAAGGTGTAGAGGTAGACCTGGCTGAAGGTCCACACCAGCGCGCTGCTGTGCTCCATCTCCGCAAACGTCACAAACATGTCGTCGCCGTTGATGAGCGAGAACAGACACTCGGAAACCGCAGAGAGGGAACGGAACTGGACAGGAAATCAGAGAGCAGAGAGAGACGTAGAGATGACGGCGAGCTGCGATCTTTGGTTCCGCTGCAGGTCCTCGGCTCTCTGTACCTTGGTGTGGTACGGTCCCAGGACGATCCACCCGCAGAAGCAGTAGCCCAGGTAGATGGCGGCAGCACAGCAGCAGAAGCGGATGACGTTGGGAAACGCCGCTCTGAGAGTCACGATCAGGATCTGCGGTTGAAAAGTCAAAAAAAGTCAAGCACGCCGGCTTGATGAAGACATGTCTCTGTCTGTGTGTGGCCTTCACATACGTTGTACTTCTGGAAGAAGCTGAGGTAGCGGATGACCCCCACCCACACCAGCAGGGTGGAGGTGCCCAGCAGGATGCTGCACCCGTCGTAGGACGACAGGTTCTGTGTCACGACAGCCGAAGAAAAGGGTCAGAGGGGGGCGCAGCCTATCAGAGACAGGCACGCTGCTGAGCCCTCCCACATTACCTTGGATTCGATGCCAATCTTGATGAAGCTCCCGACGATGGTGAAGACGTCGCTGACGATGAGCAGGAGGTACCAGCCGTTGACGAACTCCATCCTGTCGCCCCAGGTCACGGCGCGGCCCAGCCTCTGGTCGAAAAACTTCACATATTCCTGGAAGCAGGACGACACGTTGGGCCACCGGCCACCAGAGGCTTGGGCTGTTTCAACACTTAAAGAGCTGTGGACGTACCCATTGGAGGAGGACGCCTCTGACGACGGAGCGGCCGCAGAGGAGCAGGGACAACAGACACACCACTGACACCAGCATGTCAAAGAACTGCAGGGCGTAGCTCTCAGCTGGAAATGATCACAGGAAGACATGACATTTATCCAATCATTTAGATCTTGTAGATCTGCCCAGCCTCCACCCCCGCCCCACCTCCTCACCGTGTCCTGACACGTTCGGATCTTTGCACTCGGTGATGGAGGCCTGGTTTTGCAGCGTGATCCTGACCTTTCCGCTGTGAGCCCTGTTGTCCATGAGGATCTGATTGACGGAGAGATCAGCGGTCAGTGTTCAACTCCACAGAACCGTGGAAGAAAGACTGGCTCTGAGGCCACGGGGCGGCGTTCACCGTGATGCGGAAAGTGTAGCAGTCGGGGATCTCGTTGTTGATGATGGTCTGAATGTTGATGGCCTTCAGCTGGAAGTCGATGGTCACGTTGATCATTCTGAGACAAAAGGAGGATTCAATAAACCCGAAGCTTTGTGACCAGACAATAGAAAGTGAAGAAAGTGAGGTCTCACCTGTCAATCTTCAGCCTAAAGTTCCTGTTCCAGTCGCTGGTTCCTGAAGCAGCTGGATCCACTCCAACACAGTCTGCAAAATTCCAATGGAATCAGCAAACAACAAAAGAGGAAGTTGAGTTAGGACAACAGGAAGTACACTCATCACTTTTCCATCACATCACATGAGGCCGTGACCACAATGGCAGCCAGGTCCACAGACTAAGACTAACTTTATTGTCAAGACAGTGAGTTTGGCAACGAAATGTCGTTGCTTGTCAACCGGAGTACACAGTATTCACTACAAAGTAACAATTACTTCAGATATTATTACAGTAAATGCAGACCAATGTAAAGGGCAGCAGTGCATAAAAATATAAATGTTTAGCAGTAAATGAATGAACAGTGCAGAGTATCGCAAGACGGTCAGCGACCCAGTGTTTGAGCACAACACGTCATATTTCCTGTTTGCAGCAAGAGGTCACTTTACCGGTGATAACGCGAGGGTCGATGTCGAAGGTGTCGTTGACAGGGTCTATGGTTCCCTTCCTAAAGAAATTCTGGCATAGCGACAGAGAACTCCCGTTGAAGCCCATCCCGGGGACGTAAGCGTAGCGTCCCAGGGAGATCTGAGGCAGATCCCGGTACTGCACCAGGAGAGACAGGTGACTGAACGGAGAGAAGGAGAAGGGACGTACAGATCGAAGACACGTGGGTCAAGTACCTGCTGAACGGCGAAGGCGATGTGGTCGTAGAGCTGCATCTGCGTGTGGACGGCCTGAGCAGCTCTGTCGTGGTAGCCCTTCAAGAACAGATGTTTGAACACCTCCGTGTTCTCCTCCTTGAACGTCACCACCATCTGGTTGCTGAGTCCAAACAGTACCAACTGAAAGGCACCAGGAACCAATGATAGACAATGAAAACCAGGAGCTGCCGGATGCAGTGATGACATCACACCCGCTCACCTGCACCGTCACGATGATGATCTTCAACAGCTGGAGACCCAGTTTGAACGGCTTCCGTCCCTTGGCGTGGTACTTGTCACAGGGACTCATGAAGAAGTACTTCAGCTTCCTCCTCAGAGCCTCCTCCTCCTCCTCCTGCTCCTGTACCCGGGCGCCCTCCAGGGAGTTGGGACGAGAACTTCCACTCCCCAGAAAGTCCTGGGAGCCGTAGTTGGTCCTGGAGGAGAGCAGACGCTCCCTCTCTGGAGGAGCACAAAAACCAGGTTATTCCTCCAGAAAAGGAAGGGTAACTTCTGACCCACAGTCCTGGGCAGGTGTAGACGCCAACTCCACCTGGACACAAGAGTGGTCCGGATGAAAGGCACCAAAGCCACCGACTACACTTTTCTGTCAGCTGATCGTTGCCGTGGCAACAGTCTGAGTGACACTTGGCTTCTATATGCAGTTAGCTTTATCAACGTTAGATGGCGGCAGTGCGTTAGATCAGTGGAAGGCCCTAAACCTGTTCTTCACCCCTGATGCGGTGCAACCTGATAACAACCAGGAATGTGACGCAGTAGGAGACGTCACTGGAAAGTGTTACTTTTTCATATGATCATGAGAATGACAGAAGACCACACTGGACAGACCGACGGACAGACAGACAGTCGGAACACAGTGGACAGACAGACAGACAGACAGACAGACAGACAGAAGACCATACTGGACAGACCGACGGACAGACAGACAGTCGGAACACAGTGGACAGACAGACAGACAGACAGACAGACAGAAGACCATACTGGACAGATAGTCGGAATACAGTGGACAGACAGACAGAGGGACAGACAGACAGAAGACCATACTGGACAGATAGTCGGAACACAGTGGACAGACAGACAGACAGTCGGAACACAGTGGACAGACAGACAGACAGACAGAAGACCATACTGGACAGATAGTCGGAACACACTGGACAGACAGACAGTCGGAATACAGTGGACAGACAGACAGAAGACCACACTTGACAGACAGACAGACAGACAGACAGTCGGAACACAGTGGACAGACAGACAGACAGAAGATCACACTGGACAGACAGACAGACAGACAGAAGACCACACTGGACAGATAGTCGGAACACACTGGACAGACAGACAGTCGGAAGTGGACAGACAGACAGACAGACATAGAGACCACACTGGACAGACAGATAGACTAACACAGCTGCGTTGTCAAACCTGTGTCGTTGTCCTGGTTGCATGTGTTGCGCGAAGACTCCATGACGTCAGTGACAAAGTCAATACTGATGACGATGAAGAGGAGGACGAGGACGGTGAAGGTCAGTGGAGAACAGTGCGGGACATGAGCTCTTCCAACCCTGTCTTCACGTCTCCATCGTCCCTCCAGAGAGCGTTGTCGCAACCACAGAGGTAAACAACTGTCACTATTTCCGGGTGACGCCCCACGTGACGTTGTCACGTGACGGTCTGCTGCTAAGCAACCAAACAAAAGGAGATTCAACGTTTCCTTCAGTTGTGACTTCGATCTTTTGCTGAGTGACTGACTCTGACGTCACTATGACGTCACCGGCCCAAGGGCTCGGTTCCTGAACATCCAAAGAATCGGACAGTCTTTTGACTTGGAACACGTCCAGCTGACGACGTCAATGAGAAGAATGAGCTCTTCTAAGAACTTGAATTTTTTGCTTCTTTTCCCCCCAATTCCACCACAGGGTGTCGCTGTAGGGTTTGGATGATGTGCTCGCAGTGATTGACCGTCGCCCCCCTCCTCCCCGGCCCCCCTCCCTGGCTGAGCGTGTGCGGGCAATAGATTAGTTGCTGTTTACGATAGTCGTCATTTTGAGCGGTAATCCGGGGAGGGGCCGGGGGGGGGGGCGGAGGGTAGTTACGGCGTGTGTGTGTGTGTGGATAAACACCGTGATAATGACCGGTTGAGTGTTCGTGTGTGTCCTCTCTCAGGTGTGATTCATTCACGTGATTATCTTTGTCTTTTAGGGGTCAAGTTAGGGGGGGGGGGGGTTGGGGGTGAAGGAGCTGCGGGACCGGTTGAGTGTTCGTGTGTGTCCTCTCTCAGGTGTGATTCATTCACGTGATTATCTTTGTCTTTTAGGGGTCAAGTTAGAGGGGGGGGGGTTGGGGGTGAAGGAGCTGCGGCCCGGACTCACTGACGGAGGATGTGGTTTAGAAAAGTTTTACCCGGGGCCGCCGACCTGGACTCTGGTCCGGCTGCGGTCCCGTCGGTTCGGCAGTGATCTGACGCCCTGCACTTTATTGAAACCACACATCGAACCCGGGCCTGTTTCCAATCCAAGGACATGCGCGATAAATTTGGGAAATCATCTGCAGCTTTCTGGTTCCGTGCAGCCCACCCAGTTCGGACCCAGTCCCTCTCTGCCCCCGGGCTATCAGTACGATTAGAGGCAGGAAATGTGGGAATCCCCGACAACAACAGCGCCCCCCAGTCCCCCTCCCTCCCTGACTTTCATCCTCAGGTTCTAATCCCGCCGTCAGTGACACATTATTACAGCAGATAATCCTCGGCCAAACCAGAACCAGAACCCGTGTGCGTTCTTTCCACCGGCCGTAGGAAAATCACACTTTAAGAATGGAAGATTTTTCTGTCAACTTCTCACATATGGAGATGCTTAGCAACAGACAGACAGACAGACAGACAGACAGACAGACAGACAGACAGACAGAGGAGAAGCGACCGCTTTTAAAGCGAAGGAACCATGAAGACGACGGCAGAAACCGTACAGAACTGAGGGTTAAGGCTCCAGTGCCGACCGCGCATGTGAAGAAAAGTGTGTTTTTTTCCCTGCTCGGATTCTTCAACCCTCTAAAAGACTAAATCAATTATTTTTTTTAAAGATTCAGATGTGAAATCATGACAAATCACGTTCTTACATTTTAGTGCCTTTTCCCTGTCGACGTGGAATTTTATATACCATTTTTGGGGGTTTGTTTGGGCGACAGCCTGCGGTCCGGACTGGTACCCGGGTCTGTCCCGGCTCTGGTGTGCGTCGTTTCCATTGGTCAGGATTCTTCCTCCTGCCTCACAGTGACATCACATCCACACGAACCGCGGCAAAACTGCTGAGATTCCACATGATGCTGGACACGGCTGTGAACGCGCGCACTGCTCGCCGTCGTCTCCGCCTCCAGGTGCCGCAAGTGACGGACTTTGGTTCGAGCGGATTTTCACCTTAGTGGAGATGAACCGTGTGTAGGAATATCCTCAGACCTGGTTAAGGAGCTGTCACTGGCCCACCTGTTGGCAGGTGGCGCTGGCCTCTCCCGCTCATACCTACTATGACATTGGACTCGGGAGTCATGGAGGACATCCCTATCGACGTGGTGGGAGAAGAAGGGCTGAGAGGCGGCGGGGAAGACCGGTCCCGGGGCACGCAAGGTGAGGAGACCGGCAGATGCAGCCCCGTGCAGGTGTGTGCGTCCGCGTCCTCGTCCTCGTCCACGTCCGGAGATAAAGGTGCGGCGTCGGCGAAGCCTCCGTACTCGTACATCGCCCTGATCACCATGGCCATCCTGCAGAGCCCCAGGAAACGGCTGACCCTCAGTGAGATCTGCGACTTCATCAGCCACCGCTTCGTCTACTACCGGGAGAAGTTCCCCGCCTGGCAGAACTCCATCAGACACAACCTGTCCCTGAACGACTGCTTCGTGAAGATGCCCCGAGAGCCGGGCAACCCTGGGAAGGGCAACTACTGGACCCTGGATCCCAACTCCTCTGACATGTTTGAGAACGGGAGTTTTCTCCGGCGGAGGAAGCGCTTCAAACGGCAGCACTTTGATTTCGACCCGCTCAAGGAGCGGCACCCGGAGCCCAGCGGGTTACGCGGCTTCCCGCACGGCGCCTACTGCTCGGGTACAGCGGCCCTGCGGCTGCCCAGCTTGGAGCTTTACCCCTACCTCCACCGCCACCCCAGAGCCGCCATCCCACCTGTGCGCAGCCTCCTGCCCGCGCTCTCCAGCTTCTTCTCCCGCGGAGCGCTCACAGCCAAGGCCTGCCTACAGACGCAGCCGGGCGTCGCGGCCTTCGGCCAGCACCTGTGCGGCGCTTACTCCCCGACACTGAGCGCCGGTTGCGCCTACGGCTCCTCGGTGAACCTCCACCCGACGACGGCAGCGCACCTCCTGGACATTCCTCAGAAAAGGCCCCGGGACTTGAACAAACAGACGGACTGAGCGGCGGGTCGGACGGAGAGTGTGAAGAATGTTCCCAGGGATTTTTCTTACTTTTCTTTGCTATCACGACTGAATTATTATTATTTCCACAGATAATGGAAATTATCTGTGGAAATATTTAAATGACGACTTTCCTTTACTTTTATCTGGAAAGAAATAAAAGTGATTTTACAGAAAGTGGCCTTTTCTTCATTTTTGTTGGCGTTGAAATTGAACATTTACATCGGTTCTAAAATACCGACTATTTATTCGATCCGTTCCAACTACAGACCGTGTTGAAATATCTGAGAATGTATTTAATTCATATTATGGCATCAGAAACTGTTTAAGAAAATTCAAACAAAAAAAAACAAACAATATATTTATAAAAAATATATAATAATAATAATAATAATTCCGTATTTATTAAACACCATTGCGAAACTAAAAGGAAAATTCGACCAATAAAAACGCTATTCCTGCGTGGCCACAACAACAACACTGACACATGAATAGATACATAGTCGAAAGGAAAGGCCCGCGATAACGGCCCTAAAACGGCGGCAATTATTTTTTTCTCGTTTATTTTAGTTTTAGAACAAAAGACCAAGGGTTATAAAAACGGATGACGTCACCGAGGTCAACGCTAAGACTTTAACATGTTGAGAGATTAAAAGGTCCAAAGGTTTTCAACAAACCAAACAAACAAACAAACAAACAAACAAACGAGCTTCTGGAGTCTCGTCCAATAGAATTTTATGTCCTTTTGTCCCCGTTAGGAAAGGGAACTCCTTGTCATTGTGATTCACTCCACTGCACACAACAAAATGTCACCTCTGACTTTAACCCATCACCAAAGTGAACAGTGTTCAGCTTTGAAGGCCTGGGGAGCAGTAGGTGGGGACGGTGCCATGCTCAGTGGACCTCAGTCCTAACCTGCAGTTGGTGGATTCGAACTTGAAACTGCCTCATAGATATATATAATACCAACATCTTTGTCCATGTATCTATCTATCTCCATCCATCTCCATCCAGCTCCCACACCGTCTCCACCTCCTACAGCTCCACCTCCAGGTGCTCATCAGGGCCATCAAGAGGATGATCCTGGATGGACTGAGGGAATACAACCACGTTCAAATGTGCAGCTGCCAGTTGAATTCCATCTTTTTTCCTCCGTGGTTCGTGGCTCTGTTCCGGCCCACTTCCATGATGGTTCTCACGTTCTTCAGAGGACCAGCCAAACAGGTCAGATGATGTCATCAGGTGAGAACCGCAGTGCCTCAGACACACACTGTTATTGTTGTTCTTCTTCTGCTTCTTCATGACAGAGAGCTTCAAGTCACGAAGCTCAGAGGAGGGTCACATAGGGTCACATATATCACATAGATGTGAGAATACAAACTTCTTCTCATCTCCGTTGGTCAGGACCAGTGTAGGTTATCATACCATCAAACCTTTTCAAAGGTTTCAGTTCAGATTGACTGGATAATCTCAAACCCAAACTGGGATTATCCCACCACCCACCATGGGTTCATGCACATGAAGTTGATGGACTTGGTCAGTTCTCGCTCAGGCCTTTGCTTTTCCTGGCAGGGCCGCTCCTTGCTGCTCCGCCTGAATAACAGGGGTTTAAATCTGCCACCTCCACCCGCCTCCACCCCTCAGCACCCGTACACACACACTGCCAAGCCTCTCTGTCTGTCTCCAGTTTCTTGCGCAGGTTTTTAACTGTGAGGTGCAGTGTGGACCACCACCCCCCCCCCCCCCCGAGGTGCAGTGTGGACCACCCCCCCCCCCCCCCCATCGTCCCATCAGCGGTGCCAACAGATGACAGTGACGTAGAGCAGGAGAGCCAGGCACACAGAAAGAGAGGGTGAGGGAGTGATGTCAATTGGAACTACATCCCCCAACACCCCTCGCACCCTCCCCCAACTTTTCCTTTCCCATATGAGAGCAGTTAGCTGCTAAGAAAGAGAAGAGGGGGTCCTGGACCTGGACCTGATCTCCCGTTGGGCCCGAGACCAGCTGTTGGAGCACAAGCTAATAAGAGGCTGGAGCTAGAGCGGTTGCACCAGGTGGAAACCAGAAAAAGTTGGACCAGATGATAACACAAGGTGTAGGACCAGGTGAGAGCTGGAGCTGTTAGACCAGATGAGAAGTAGAAAAGTAGGACCAGTTGAGAACTTGAAATATTGCACCAGGTGAGAACTAGACCAGGCCAGAGCCCGAGCTGGGATGACCACGGATTGGCTCAGTAGTGGCAGAAGAAGTGGGCCGCGCCAGAGTGTGTCACCAACCACAACGAGGAGAAAAAAAAGAAAATCCCAGCCTTGGAATTGTCCCCCTGCAGGTGAGCAGCAGTACAGCACCTACAGCTGCCACATCAGTCTGCTCACTCTGAGCCATTCTGCTCTGTAGAAACCCGGTCTACTTTCTAGCGCCGCCCTGCCACCCAAACCGTGGGCCACGAGCCTCTGTTGGTGGTCCCACTGCAAGCGGTATTTTCCCCTCACTTCTCGGCCTCTCGCTCTCGCTCTCGCTCTCTTTTTTATAGCTAACACAAAATTGTTCCTAATTCGCTGCTGCTGGAGGGGGGTAATTTGTGGCTTTTGGCTGAGTGTCACAAGCCCCAAATTTGAAAAAGCTGCTGCTGAGTTGAAGGAGGTCCGTGAAGGCCAACACAGAAGAGCAACAACGGAGAGAATCCACTCTGACCAAATGGAGACGAAGAAAAAAAAATCCACCAAAACCTTGATGAGAGCAAAACAGCAAAATAAGAGTTGGATTGATGATGACCTCACAGTGATGACATCACACTGTAATGTTCCAACCCCCCTCCCCCACCACACACACACACACACTTCATCAAAGTGAATTGAAGTCAATAACTAACAGTGTGTGATGTCAGAGGTCTGGGAATGTGGGAGAACGTTCCAGTCACGGGGAAGCCTCACAGAATAAGAGGCGCTACGATTGGCTGAGGGCCGTTGACAGATGGAGACACGGGGGGGGGCGGCAGCCTTTGATCTGCTCTGAACCAAGGTTAGTTGAAGAGTCCCACCACCGTGGGGCGGGGTTGGGGTGGACCTCTTACTCCTGATCATCACAGCGCCAGTGAAAACAAACAGCAGAAAAAGACGGGAGCTGTCAGTGGGCCACGCACCACGGCTTTGTGGCTTCATTCAGAACGGCGGGAACTTTGGAGGGCAGACCAGTGGAGGAGCTGGAGGAGCATGAGACCAGTGAGTTGGGCTGAAGGGAAGTACAAACACAATCAGCTAGATAGAACTTTATTAATCACTCGGGAATATCTCACAGGAAATTATGGAAAAAAAAAGACAAATGTGTCTTCACTGATGGACATAGAGAGTTGGTCAACGTTCCAGTCCGAGCAGCAGTGGTGGAAAAAGAAAAAGAAGAAGAAGAAGAAGACACAGCTTGGAACCTGGAACATTGGCCTCGAGCTTCTGTCTGCTGTATGGGGGACTGCAGGTTTGGTTTGGGGGGGGTGGGCTCCTCCACAGAGATATGACCATGCTCAGCTATCTTCATGGTTCCTGGATCTGCTGGGTCTGGGTCTGTGACTGCAGTAGGACAAGGTGGATGGGGGTGGGGGTGCACAGCCAGAACTGCCTTGAATTAAGTCAGTGTTTGAGTAATACAGACCCCCCAAGACCCCCTCACCCTTAGTCCATCACAGAGGGGTCTCTGCTGACAGTTCAAAGACAGTCCCAAAAGACCCCCAATCATGGCACCCACTTACAGCCAGCGGTGCGTGTCCCTTCATGTGGACCACACTGTTCATCAATTATGGTCTAGCACTGGGACCACAGGCCAACAGTTGTCTTCTCTCCTGACTCTGCAGAAAAAGACAGCAAGGAGAGAGAGAGAGAGAGAGAGAGAGAGAGGGAGACAGTTGAGTTGAGAGTCTGTGAACATGAGGGTGAGACAGGCAGAGAGCATTCCAACTAAACTAAACAGTGAGCCACTTTGATCGAGTCCATGTCGGTGACTCTTCTTATTTATACACCGTGGTATCAAACACGGGGAATAGAGAGCGTTGAAGACTTTTTTCAGGCCACATCTGGAGAACATCTGTGTTCCTCACCCTCACCCTCACACCCACAGCCTCTCGCCTTGCCGTCTTTCTCTGCCTTGAGGAAACTACAGCACTCGGACCAGGACCACCCACGCGCTGACACGCCCAGCTGTTCCGTAGGAAGCGAAAGAGCGGTTCTGACTGACGCTTTAAGCACAGTACCAATTATATCCACGTGGAGGCACAAATCTGCCCGTGAGTTCACAGTCGGCTTCAACCCCGGGCCTCCTCCCATCACCGCCCTTATCTACAGCCTCTCATTCATGACGTCAGAAACAAACACGTTCACAGATACAACTTTTTCTTCTTTGGCAGCTTTTATTTTTGCTCACTTTAGGAAACAGTGGAAGCCTATACATAAGCATGGACCATAGCGCCACCTTGTGGCTCGCTGTAGCTTAGTGGGTCGTAGTGTCTTTAGTGTTGCTACCTTGTATTACGTTCAGCAGACGCTTTTATTCAAAGCTGCTTATAGTTTGAGGAACAATCAGGCGACTGAAGGTCAAGGAGAAGGAGATGACGCTAGATGTTAGGTGTTGGTTGAACATTGATACATGTTTTCAAGTCCTATTTGAGGTCACAGAGCTGCCACAAGAGGGCGAAAGATCACCTGGAGCACTTCCTGCAGTTATTTCTTTGCACATGTCTGTGACTTGTGTTTGATTATCACAGTGTCCAACAGTCAGTGTCAATGGACCAGCGCCCTCTAGGGTTGGTTAAAGGCCAGGCAGGCTGCCGTGCAGAGAGGAGCGCGTCAAAGCGGGAGACCACAGCCAGGGGGCGTGTTGACCGACTCGGCCACGGACCGACTCGGTGAACAGTATGTTGTGGAGAACAAAGAGTCTCCTGGTCAGTGTCTCCACGGGCCTCGTGAATCAAAGTTGCATCTGTTTCAGATGTATCCTGTCAATGTGTGGGAAAATGATGACACTGAAGCTGAAGATCCAGGATGATGACGATGATGATGATCAGCGCTGGGCGTCTGCTCCAGTCACAACGTCAAAGCGAATGACTGAGTCAGGGGTTGAACCACTGAACCACAGTGTCACTGAGCTGTGCATGAACATCAGTACGATTGACACGGACGATGGTACTGACCTTGTGGACGATGGTTGGCGTGTGTTCAGTCAGACACTCCCGAGACTTTCTGGAATTGGCTTCTGGCCGGGATTGACTATTCAACATCATTGTATGGATTCCATGCAAAGACCATTCCCTGCTGCTCCTGTGTCCAGGCAGCCCAGCCCTTGTGGTCACCCGTCAGCCCACTGAGCAACGAAACCTCTCCATCGGCCAATCACCGTCAGTCTCCAGGAAATCTTAAAGTGTCCGAAATCAAGGGTTAGGGTTAGAGCAGACATGGGCCACCTTGACGGGCTCGCAGACCACAATGGGTCCCAAATTTGGACATGGGGGCCGAGTCAAGAGCAGCAAGATGGCGTGTTCTTTGAACTAAGAAGAAGAAACAGCATGTAAAATTGATGTATGAAACCTAATATATAAATTTCTAATAGCCCTTATGAGGTCATCTACTGGGGAAACGCAGGTATTGCAGGGAAAAGGCAGAAATACTGTATATTGACCACATAATTCAATTTGACAAGGTTGGCAGACCACATACGGGTGACCATTCTTATCCAAACCCACCCACAGAACTGCCAACAGGTCTGTCTGGTAATTGTTCTCTGATGGGGAACGTCACTCTGATGACTTTATTCACATCAGCAGTTTTCCAGTATCACCACTAAGTGGCGCCCAAGTAGCTGTGAGACTCAGAAACCATCAGCAAGTTGTTAGTTTTGATCTTAGGCAACTTTAATACACGAGGCTGCAGGTCAGTGATCAGTGATTCTTTGGACATAGTGAAAATACTACCTGGGTCGGAGGAACTCCTTCATGGGGTCTTCTGGCTTTTTTTGGTGGTTTTTCTTCTGCTCACCTCAGTGGCCACAGAGCCCACAGTGGCACCTACCACGCCACCTACTGGGCCCCCAACAAACAGTCCCAGCAGGGCTCCCAACAGGGCCTCCCTCCTAACCATCCCGGGCAGCCGGCTGAACCAGAAACCAAACCAGGACCTCAGGTTCTCCCACAGGGCCCAGAGAAAGGGGGGTGGAGGGGAGTTAGAGGAGACGCTGGTGTCCGGGAAGATGTGGTCCACGTCCACTCCCAGGTCCACGCTCCTTTCCGCTTCTTCTCGCACAGCCTCCAGCTTCTCCTCTGTGACTGCGGTGGGGGAGGTCGTCTGGGCCGCCCATTTCTCCTTCAGCAGCTCCTCCTGCCTCCGTCTCACTCTGTCCTCGATCTCCTGGTACAAAGCACAGCCCACGTGACGCGTACCATTCTGACGCACCATCTCATCCACCTTTGCCAGCAGCTCCTCCACAGCTCTCTTCTCCTCCTGCGGCCCCCCTCTTCCCTCCAGGGTGTGGTAGCGTCCGCCGCATCGCTCCACTAGCACCAGGAGGTCCCTCCTCCAGGTGAAGAGGTACTCCGCCAGCGGCTCATCCTCCTCCAAATCCTCGGTGTGAGTGAAGACGACTATGGTGTTGTCGCTGATGGACGATGGGCCAAAGAGCTGAGTCAGCACGTCCAGAGCCCCGTCCTCCCCCTCCACTGGTTGGTTGATGGGGAGACAGAGCAGAAAGGCGTGAGGCCCCGGTCTGGAGAGGCTGATGAGGGAGGAGATGTGTCTCCTCCTCTGCTCGGGGCTGCAGCCTGGACTGAACCAGCCCTCGCTCTCCACCACAGCAACCTGCAGACAGAAGGACAAGATGAAAACAGACTCTGTCCTGATGACTGTGGGGGACACACACACTTAGTCTGACTAGTCCAGCTGTTGAACCCAGTTCATAGGTCTGTTGAGGGTCACTGACCCTATACTAACTGACCGTACAACAACTGGATACAGACTCTCCCACCTGTCTGCCTGCACCTGTCTGCCCTCTGTGCAGTGCGGCGGTGCCTTTGCCCTGTTCGGTGTCTTGCAGGTTTAGGATGGTGCAGGCTGCCGAGCTCCTCCCTTCTCTGGGCCGACAGAGCGCCACCAGCCTCAGCTCTGGAACATTACAGCAGAGAAAGTGTTGTGACGTCACTAGTCTGACACACTGACTCCAACTGTTACCCTGACCCAGTGGTTGATAATTCTTTACACTGTGACACTGTCCTTCTTTCAGTGTTGAAGAATAGTTTGGGTTAAAAAGGCAGAAATATTTGTTTTGGCTTTTTGTTTTTTTTGCAAACAGAAGCCAAGAAATACCGGAAAAATTAAAGTGAATCGTCGATGAAGGATGATTAAAAAAAAAACACCTTCGACTGAGTCATTGGACCGAGTGCATTTCTCAGCCCAAAACAGAATCCGACAAAAGTTAAAGTTGGAAGAAAACAGAAGAAAATGTGCTGACGTCACCCAACCTCAAGAAGACGGAAACGACTAGAAACAGAACATTCGCGGAGTCCCAGCCAGGCCCACGAACATGAGGTTCGATCTATCGATCACTAAACCACGGTGGACGACAATGTTAGAAACATCTGGACCCGGTGGTCTGGAGATGAACTGTGAGGAGGTTCACACCCACCCATCGACAGACAGACAGGCGAACCCACAACAAACAGACACCAGTTACCTGGGGAGGACATGTTTAGTGCTGCTGCTGCTACTGCTGCTACTGCTGCGCCACTTCCGGGTTCCTGCCCCGGTCGGGTCTGGATTCCGCCTCTCTCCCGCTGTGTCACACGCACGCAGCCCACACACCAATACTGGTCTCCCTATGGTTTTGGGGACAACTGAATGCGACGCCTCGGCCCGGGCCCAACAATGTACCAGGAATACGTACCCTGGTGAGAGCACCAGCCGCTGGCTCACTGGACGTCACTGTGTTGCTATGACAACATGGTAACAACCAGCTGCATTTCCGTTACCCTCTCAGTAAGTAAGTAATGTACCTCCACTCAATTCCCACAGGTGGAGCTAAAGCACAGTTCAAATCCAGGTCTACAAACCAGGAAAGACACAATTGGAAGGACAGAACTTCGGACACCGTCTGATCACCTCCTACTTTAATGTACTGTTGTTCACAGAGCGTAGTAACAACGTATGAAAGAGTATAAAACTACAGGATGTGGAGCAACACTGGGCTTGTGGAGAATCTTCCTCTTCATGGAGATAAAACATCATCACAAAGAGACACACAGACACACACATATGTATGTACTGTATGTGTGTGTGTACACACACACGCACACACACGTATATGTGTATATATATACAAACATATACATATATATATATTTATGCACACACACACACTATACAGTCAATGCCATTATAAAAGCACACATTAGTTTGTTCATTCATTCAGATCAGTCACAGAGACAGAAAACTTCACCTAAAATCTAGATTAAAAGTAAGAGTTTAAAAAAGGAACATTTCCCCTAAAAACAGTCAAGGTAAAAATATCCAGAGATTTTCCAAAAGATTTCACTTCATTGTGGACTTCATCCCTTTGATCACAGTCCAGGCATGATGTAGGCAATGTTGTCCAGGGTTTTGGACTGGATGAAGAGAAAGAACCGGGTCAGAACAGGCCTTCAAATAAAGGTTCAGTCAAAATGAAATTTGAAGAGGATAAGAGGGGATCGGGGGAGGCAGGGGGGAGGAGGAGGAGGCGTCTGTACTGTACCAGGACATTCCGAGGACATCCATTTAACTGCGGTATCTGCGCAGTGAGACAGGTGAGTGGACCCAAGGCACACAGGATGGAGTCCAGCAGGACAGACAGGCTCCCAGACACAGCCACCATGCCCTGCACAACACACACACACACACACACGCACTGAACTTGAGCGTTGCGTTCTTAATGCAGGAGTGTCAGGAGTGGGCGGAGCCTGACCTCCGTTTCCTGTAGTCTGTGTCCAATCAGAGACAGCGATTCCCCAAGCAGCTGCAGATGAGCCGCTGCATCGATGGGATCGACATCTGGGACCCGTGCAGGTGACAAAGATAAGGCTCCCGGGCCTCGGCTGGGTGACACCACGGCGGTCCCTGTGGCTATCACTTTGAAAAACAAGGAGAGAACGATGGTTGGTTCCAGTAGGCGGCACCGACCATGATGCCTGGGTTTGAAGGTACCTTTGCTCCTGCTCTCCGTGGAGCTCCTCTGTCTGACAGTGGTGGCCTCGGCCTTGTTTTGTCTGTGCTGCAGATGCTGAGCCTTCTGCCTCCAGAGCTGCCCTCAGCAACATGTCCATATGAGAAGAAGAAGAAGAAGAAGAAGAAAGTAGAAACAATGGAAATACAAATATATGTTCCTATATAGTGTGAGAACTGACCAGCTTGTCTTTCTCAGCCATGGTCTTCCAAACCTCTGCCAACCGCTTGCTCAGCTCACCAAAGTCTGTTGACATCAAGAGAACATTTAGACAGGCAGACAGACAGACAGACAGACAGGCAGGCAGGCAGACAGGCAGGCAGACAGGCAGGCAGACTGACCCAGTCCTGGCTGCTCAGCGTTGATGTTGACTCTGTACTCCTTACAGAACACCTGGTATGCCGTTGTCTTCTTTGGCTGAATGAGTGAGGACACCATAGACAGCACATGAACTCTGCAGCGTTGTGGACCACTGGGACTCTCTGACAGTCAACTTTGGCTTGTTATAAGTAACATAAAGTTGTAAAATGTGACCTTGTCTCGTTCAGATTTTTCCTGATCCTTCTCTTCTTTTCTTTTCTTCTTCTCAGTTGTTCCATCACTGCAGTGCAGCTGCTGCTGCTGCTGCTGCTGCTGGGACGACACCGGTGCAGCCATGGCGTACATTGGACCAACAGCACTGTGGCTGACAGTGGGGTGGGAGTGACCGTGGCCTCTCGACGGATCTAAAAGAGACAGACAGCTCCATCACTCATCAAAGCCATGATGGACTTCCAACACCGTGAACCAGTGGTTTGGTAGAAAGCTTCAAAGCGAGCCTGTGGGACCAGCAGCCATCCACCAGTCTCTACTGCTGGTTGATGGACCGAACCTGGGTTAAAACGTTCTTTTTCTGCTATAATTTACGTTGGAACCACTGAAAACAAACTGGACACTTGCTTGACGTAGTGTGGAAGTGAATGACGTGTCGCTGGTCCTGTTATACTTGTCCAGCAGAAAGATTTGTGTCTCACCTCCACTTCCTTTGCTGTGCTTCTTGTCCTTCCCACTTCTCTCCTTGTCTCTGTCTTTCTCCTTGTCTTTTTTCTTCTTGCTTTTTTTACTTTTCTTCTTCTTTTTAGACAGATGTGTGAATGAATCATCAATAACTAGTTCTCCAGCCTCCAGCTCTGCTCCTGACGAAGCACTGTCATCTCCCATCACTCCTCCAAAATGTCCTGCAAGAGGGAGAAGAAGCAATGAAGGACCGTCTTGCACAGAAATAATGGGCTGTCACCAGCATTTTCTCATTCTATCACAGTGCCACAGGAGGGCGCTCCTTCCTTTCTGACCCATCCTATCTTAACCAACCCACTAACATCTAACAAACACCTTCTTTTTATCTTTACTCCATGACCTACTATGCCTTAATTTACTGTGAACAGCTGTCACGCGATTGTTCCTCAAATTGTCTCTTCTAATGACACGTCATGTCATGGCTTGGTGGGCTCCTCGACAGAGAACGCATGAGAAGGTTCTCTATGCGACCTGTGGACAACCTCTGACTGTGTTCAACTGCAGAGACTCTCTCACCTTCAACTTCTACTTCCTTCCCCACAACAGGAAGTGGATCTTGACTGTGTTGCAGCTTCTTCTTGGGGGTCTTTGGGGTGATGGTCTTGTCTCTGTCCTTGTCTTTTTTGGTGACACCCTTAGATGCATGTGCTGTGATTGGGAAGCTCTCGCTCTCCTCCTTCTCTGGCGACATGATGAGCTTCATCTTCAGCCCGTCGGCTTCACGGAGCGTCAACGTCTCCTCTTTAGAAGTTCCCCCGTGGAAGAGTGAAGATTTTGAGGAAGACGAGGAGTTTTTCTTGGAAGAGGTTGATGACGAAGGTCGAGATTGGGAGAACAAATGGCTACCTTTGCTTCCCCCACCACTGCCATGATCACGTTTGCGGTCCTTGGAGGAATGTGAAGAAAAAGAAGGGTAGGAGGGTTTCTTCAGGAAAGGGGGAGCAGGGTCCGAGCCCGTAGCTAGAGGAGATGTAATGGCTTGAAGGAGGCCCATTGCTGTATCTGTTGAATGGGAGGACGTAGGGGAAGACATGGGTGGAGAGCGGTCTGTGGACTTGTGTTTTTTCTTTTGCGGAGGTGGTCCTGAACCATCATGGTCTAAGACAGGAAAATGAAAAGCAACAGACACATAATTCCAAGCCAAACCAAAAACAATAATAAAAGCAGTCATTTGTCACTTCTCACCTCTGTGATAGTAGTCATCACCATGTTTCTTCTTTTTCTTCTGGAACTCCCCTCCCAACAAGAAAAGCTCTGAATCCTGGTTTGAAAATGACACCATGACAAAGTTAAAGTGCAAAAACTGGACGCCCACCTCAAATGAATAGTTCCAAAAATCACAAACCTTGGTCCTCTTTTTGGAGGACTTCCGGACCTGAGCAGCAATCTCCTCTTCTTCTCTCAAAAGATCTTTGTATGATCTTCTCTTTTCCCTCTGGCTTCGACCAGCAACCAGGCTGCGATCCCCGTCCAGTACCATCTCTGAAATAGAATCGAGCGTCACCATAGGAAAGAACATTTTCGTGATTTTAGTCTCAAAGAGGAGTCAAATCGTAGCGAGGTCGTGATACAGGTGACAGGTTCTCTTGGTGCACCATAAACTTATTACAGGTAAACCATCCATTCTCTAGAAGCAGCGTTAAAAGTGGGAGACACAGCTGCACGAGGACGTCATGGCGACATGAGGTGGAGCAGTAAATACTCCAGGACTAGAACATTATTCTAGTCCTGCATGTAGGCCTCCTTACCCTTCATCTCCTCATAAGCCATGGTTCCACCCGGAGGAGACGTCGACTGTCCGCAGGATGTTTCCACACCAGGGAGAAAAACTGTGGAATGAACAACAAGTGAAACATCAAGACAAAAACAGTAAGTTGGGAACGTTGGACCGAACCAGGTCCAGAGAACACAGGGGAACCAAACGACAAACGTCCGAGTAAGCCTTCAAAACCATGACCACCGTCTCCCGCCTGCACACACACTCCCCCACCTTCCCTCCCTCCAAGGGCTCCACCCGCCACATCCCTCCGACCTCGGTGTTCAGTCAGAGCTGTCCAGGAAAGTCCGAGGCTACTACGCAACACTAGGCCGCGGCGGCATAAATGGGAAATGGCAGTTTGAACGAGCAGCTCAACCCTGGGTGGTCTCTAACCACGGTCACCTTACGTCATATCACGTGCGTACGTACACAACAGTGCGAGGAAAATGTGCCGTCGTAAAAGGAGCTACCTTGCTAGTTGTGCAGACGACACGGAGCCCAGCTAGCCGCCATCTTTGTTTAGGATAACAATACACACAGGCCGAGGGCGGGGCTTCGACAACTTAGCCAATCATTAAGTCACGCACTCTTAGACGTCATACAGCACAACGCCTGAATTCTGCGACAAACCTGCGCCGATGTTTACAAACAAAGTGGTTTATTGAATCATGTCTACATGACTTGACGGAGACACAGATCTGGCAACACATACACAAGTACAGAGTGGGGGAGACGCCATGACAATTACATATTGTCCAAATACTTCAAACAGTGGGCATCAACAACAAGAGACGGGAGGAGTCCACCGAGGAGTCCATCGAACTTCACTGACTCTGCCGTCCTGAACATCCAAGCAGTGTTTTCACCTCGGACTTCTGTCCCCATCTGTCCTAGGGAGACACCCAAGGACGTGGTTCCATCAGGAGTTCGTGGTGGCGTGTCATGAGGTCACACTGCTCGTCACTGTTGCTCTTTTCCGAGAGACGCCACAACGCTTTGCATACTACACCTACGGGTTTAGCCAATCAGAAGGGTTAGCATACCTACGAGAACTGGTCTCAGTTAAAGACACCCTGAACTTTAGATTAAACAAAATAACAGTTTATGGTGAACACTCCAGGGTTCTTCATTCTTCCAGAGAGTTGCCTTTTTCCCAAGTTGGTACTGGAACATGGAACCGTTGATACATTTGTCCTTGGAAATATGGAGCTGTGGTGTGGCGACGGGGCACCGTCTTCTACCTGTCCCCCAGATTCTGTTTTTGTAGACTGAGTGACGTGAAACTGGCCAGTAAATCAGTCACTTCATCCACCTGAAAGCACACAGCAGCAGAACCCAACACAGTGGAGTCAACACGAAACAATCCAACTCCAGCGAGTGGCTCTGGTTCTGGTACTAGTTCTGACCTGTTCCTTGGTGCGTGTGTGCTGTAACTGTGTGGAGATGTGTTCCAGTTTCTCGGTAGCCTCACTCTGGCCCAGCAGGTTCAGGTATTCCCTTAGCATCTGAATGATCTGAAAGGCACACGGACCGTGATTCCTCTGACTCGACTAACGCTCAGCTGTGGAGCGGAGCTGCGTCTCTACCTGGGTCACCTCCCCCCTCAGGGTCTCTAAGCTGCGGGAGTCTCCCTCCTGTAGGATGTTGAGCTTGGAGCGGGCCAGATGCAGCGGCGTCCTGCCGGCTCGGTCCAGAGCGTCCACTCGGGCCCCTGCAGAGAGCACCAGCACACAGAGATTACACAGGCTGCTCCACTCCTGCCACTGCTCCAACAGTTTGGACGCCTGACCTCCTCTGAGCAGGGTGGTGATGACGGGCACGTGGTTGGTACAGGCGGCTGCATGAGAACACAGAAAAAAAAAAAAACACATTAACTGCTGGTTCCACAATGCAGCAGTCAACACACCTGCGTCTACAACAGAAAGAAAGAGTCCTGGGTTTGAATCCCAGAGGGACTACAATCCTGACAACGGTAACCCTCCTCTGCTGAATGAACAGAAACAGAACAGAAAGTGCCTACGGCTGTGGTAGAGTGTGGTCATGGAACTGCACTCCTGCAGCTCCTCATCTTACCCAGGTGGAGGGGCGTGTTTCCAAGGCTGTCTCGCTGGTTGGGGTCAGCGCCATGACTCAGCAACAGTTGCACTGGCCGAAGAAGAGAGACTGGTTTGTAGGGTCATTTTCCATATCATATTTTCCATACCAATCAGCACCAACAAGTAAAGTGAATCTGAACCATGCAGAAATTGAAGACCAGAAAAAAATATCCAACATAGTATGCATTTATATTGTATGCAGAGCACACACGTGCACACGTGTCATGTCACCATGGATTCGGAGTTAAGGTTAGGATCAAGACAAATGGATGGATTATAACAATAGTACATTTTGTTTAAAGGTGCCTTTCTACGTAGGTGCTGAGAGCGTGAATCTCAGTGGACTCAGTGCTGAGTCACCAGGACCAGAACTTACCAATGCTCTGGTTCCCGTTGCAGGATGAGAAGTGAAGAGCTGTCCGTCCCTTATCGTCCGCCGCGCAGGGGTCAATGTCGTCCTGCAGGAGCTTTCGCACTGAGTGAACACGACTCTGTTAGAGGGTTCTGATTGTCGGGTCAGGGCTCTGACCGGGAGCAGCCCGGTGGTTACCTGTGTCGATGTCGTTGCCATTCGCTGCCTCCCTCAGCCTCTTCACAGCTGGACAGGTGGGACAGAGTAACATGAGACACAAAACAAGGACAGTGATTCTTGAGAGTGAGTTCTTGTTGAAGTACAGGTTCTTTTGGCTGGTTCTCTGTGACATTCTTGTTCAAGTAACCGCGCATTAGATAGGTCAACAAAAGGAACAGAATGGGACCACAGAACTAACCCTCAACTTTGACGTAAAGTCACGCCCTCCACTGGTCACGGTTGGATCTGCAGGAGTTGACTTACCGTAGATGTCTTTGCCGATTGGACCCAGGCAGCGCACGGCCCGGTGGTGGCGCCTGGACCTGGTTCCTGTCATCTTCCCCAGCCGACCGGCTCCTCCTGCTACGGGGCAGTCGCCGCCCTCCGCGCGCCTCGGCTCCCACAGCAGTTGCAGGTACCTGAGCTCTTTGTCGTCTCTTCGTCCGACCGTGACGATGTCACTTATACCCAAACCCACGTCGGTCCCGCCGCCCAAGTTTCCCTCTTCGGGAGCCGCCGATGCCCTGTGCGACGCCCCCTGGGTTCCGGCGTCGTGTCCGTGCTCCACCATGTACTCACCCTCGGAGCTGGAAGGCTCGTGGTCCGAGGCCGCTGCCACGGCGGGGCTCCATCCGTCCATCCTTCTCCCGGACGGACGCCGAGGAGGCTGCACTCACAGCCCGGTAACAAGCAGTAGAAAACTTTCTCTACGGCTCTGGTTTTGTCAGCTCGGCCTCGGGCCCTGGCACGACACCATGACGTCACTTCTCCTTTAATGATGTGCGTGAACGTAAGAAGAGTCGGTGTCTCCACGGCAGACGTTTCTCCTTCTCCTTCGCTCTCACTCTTACCAGTTCTTCAGAGAGCAGCAGCAGGGAGGCCGCCCATTGGACGGTCACTCAGCACCCTCCACCAATCACCGGTCCTGTTGTTCATTCGCTCCTGTCCAATAAAAGCCGCGCAAACTCACAAACAATCCGAGTCGCCGAGTTCTAGACCGACGCATGCGTACATTTCTCCAAGTCAACAGGTGTGCGTTGAAGACGGTCGGACGTTCGCGTCATCGTCGAGTGATGTCATTAAACCGTTTGTAACGTGGACGTACAGTAGCACAGTGGCCCGGGCGGGAGGAGGCGCTAACGAGAGTCCAAAGGTGGCTTTTCTAAAGGAATAGTTTAGAGGAAGAACTCGTCCTGCTCCTGCCCTTCCATAGTACTGTGTGTTCCAGGGAGTGACGTCATAATCACCTTCAGTTCTGTCCCGCGACTTAGGCCAAAGAGGTGTCCCCAGGTCCCTCAACTTCAACTTTTACTTGTTTATAGTGCCAGGACCTGTGAAGGGTGACAACAGTCCTTTAAGTGGGGTTCTGACTGGTGGGTCACAGTGGTTCTGAGAGATGATTTTTCCAGGTTGACAAAGATGGCTTCTTCTCCTCCCCTGTCACCTCCTCAGAGGAGTGTTGTGGAGCCTTCAGGTGTAGGTGAGTATGTGTAGCAGTTGTTTGGTCTCCACAGTGTCCATCTTATGTCTGAATGTGTTGCCTTGTTGGAAATGTACGTGGATCTGGTGATCGACCTAAAACCCGCCAGAATTTCTGTGAAACCCTGCAATGTCAGGATGGATGATCGACATTCCCTTCCTGTTGTCCTCCCTCTCTCAGGCCTCTTCTCTCTGGTTTTAAAAAGGACCGTCAGGGAGAACAGCAGGTCTGATGATGAGTCCTGACGTTTCTCTGTTCACTCTATTTGTGATTTTGCTGTAGATTGATAGAACTTCTATCGTCAACTGTCCAATGTTTCTAGAAGTGAAAGTAGAAGATTACAAATGACCAGAACTTTGATCTGAAAACGTTTTATTATGAAATGAGCTAAGGCAACAGAAACGACCAGCCTTGACAGTACTTTGGTTTAGAAACAGAACAAAGCAGTGACTCAAAGGCCCAGTCCCAGTCCTGGGGACACAGGCGTCCCAACCCGGGCCAGGTAGTCGGCCAATGCCGGCTCAGGCTCTGAAGATTCTTCATCCTGCTCGACGGCCATCACTCCAGGGAATTGAACACGTTCAGTATGCTGAGCCACATGTTGAATACCCTGCTGCTTCAAATATCCCTGTTGGCAGAAGAGGGGGGGTCTCCGGTGTGTGAGCGAGGACTCAAAGCAGGATTCTGAAAGATATGGGCATTAAACAGAGATGATGGTTTATTCACTGACGCTGTACTAACAACCAGTACACCACCAGGGGACAGCAGGTCCGTCTTCACCTGCATAGTAGCTGCGGAGGTCCCTCTGGAGACAGTGTTCCAGGAAACGTTGTAGTGGTTGTATGTGAGATAGTGGACGCTGCCAACTGGTGAGAAAGTCTTCAACCACGTGATGGATGGCTTTGGGTCTCGGCAAAGGCCAGTTTTTGGGTCGCAGCCTCATTTCCTCCTCTGTGGTGAGAAATGCACAAAGTTCCACGTCACTTCTTCCAGGTTTTTCATAAATACATCTACAGAAGGAGAGCAGTTACAGTATATTTCTCACAGTTCTGACTCACCAGTAGGTGGCGTGTCGTAGTGATACAACACCGGGTGCAAAAAGCCAGATCTCCAGGCTCTGGTCCAGTTAATGTCGGCTCTGTCCGGACCCAGAGAGTCGACATTCTTCTTACCGTACTGCATGAGGATAACGATCAGGCCCTGTGGGGACACCTTATGGCCAGAGAGAGACGTGAACCAGGGCAAGGCTTGAATTGGATACTCTTCAACATATTCACACTGGGACCTTGGAAGAAAAAAAGCCGCCACAACACGGTCCGGTCAGTCAGGGTGACTTTGCCCTTTCAGGGACTCACATTTGTTACCAACCACCTGCGTGAGGTCAGACTACATCATAAGTTCAGTTGAGTTAAAAGAACATGTGCAGATATAAGGGACTCACCCCTGTAAAAGTACGATATCACCCAACACCTCCACCATCTGGTACAACCCAGACACCTCGTTGACGCGCTTCAGGATCCAGGATTGCAGCTGTGATGTCATCAGCTTTGTCGAAGTCCAAAGGTTGCCATGGTTGCGTTTTTCAAGCACACGGTGTACGGCTCGAACTGTGGTAGGAAAAAGGTGGCGTCAGCCTTGTAATCTTTGCGAGCAGTGACCACCAACCTTTACTCCCACCTTCACCTGTGTAACGGAATCCATGGATGAACCCCCCTGCAGACTGTCGATAGTCCCTGGAGTGAGCCGCTGTTCCCAAAACAAAGAGCCCAGGGCTGTTCTCCCCTTCGTACCAGGCCGTCACGCCGGGCAGCCTCCCTTTGGCGTTCTCACTGTTCCGCAGCCGGACAGAGCTACAGAGGGATTTGAACATGACCTGAATGTATGGCGTCTGTGTCAGGAACCGGGAATTCTGGGAGACAGTAAGGAAGTCCTGACCTGTGGAATATGCTGAAATTGAATCGAAATCCAAGGCAACGAATGACTCGATCGTACGGCTCTCGCAGTGAGAAGTTGTCCACGTGATACTTGGAAAGCTCCTCTGCTCGAACATCAGAGGAGTTTCTTTTTCCTTTCTGCTTCAGTAGGAACTTGTTCAAGGTCAGATACAACTTCTTCTTCTTCTTCTTCTTCTTTGTCGTCGTCTCTGGTTTCTTACTGCCTCGGTCCTTCAGGTGAGCGATTACGATGTTCTCCAGGCTGGCATCCGCCAGCCCATCCAGGGACTTCAGTTGATACGTGTCCAGCAGCTCATTATTAACAGCTCTGCAGACGGAGAAAAAGAGATTTGTAAAAAAGGAGCGAACAGATGAAAAAAGTGCAGTGGAGAAGGAACCATAAGCCTTGACCTCAGGTCACCCACGTAGTGCGTTTGCCAAGCCAGCCGGACCGGGCTAGGACTGAGCATGTGAACAAAAGTGGCTCTGCCCATGATGCTCTGGGCCGTTTCAAAAGCCGAGTTTCCCTTCCCAAGGATGAGCACGCTCTGGTCCTTGTAGTCGTCAGGGTCCGTGGAAATGGACTCGTAGCCCTCCACCAGCTCCGAACCAACAAAGTCTACCTGCTGCGGTACCCACAATCCTGTGGCTACGAGAAGGGTGCTGAAGGACAAAGAAGAAGAACACAAACAATTGATGGAGTGGAGGGTTGGAGGTTGGGGTGGACAGGTATACCGGAGTGTAGAAAGTCAGATGGATGAGTTGGGGAGTGGGCAGTGGGGGCAGGGGCCACACTGATACCTGCAGCGGATCTCTGAGGCACGTTGGTCCGTCAGCAGGTATTCCACAGATGTCGGCGTCCGAACTGAACGGACTTCTCCGACGTCCACACCGTAGCGAACCTTCAAACCCAACTTCTCCTGGAAGACGGACAGGTAGAGGGGGTACGTGTCAGCCGGGGGGTAGAACTCGCTGCTCCACCGCTTGAACAGAAGGCTGGACTTGTCACTCAGCAGTGAGTTCCAGTCATGACGCAGATTGAACTCTTTGTTTGCTCTTCCCGTGTGGATCTTGTTGATACTGATCAACTTCCTGTGTCGGGGGAACCTGGATGCACACACACACACACACACACACACACACACAGAGGTCAGTGAAGTACTACAGCACTGTCCTGTCTGTCGCTGTGTTCAGACTAAAATGACCTGTGGAAGAAGCTGCCGGGTCCAGAACTCCTGTCCAGGATGATGTAGTCCCGTTGGGCCTTGGACAGAAAGTAGCCCATCTGCAGTCCTGCAGGTCCAGCGCCCAGGACACAGTAGTCAAACTGACTGCGGCCACAATCCGACCAGCAGGTGACACTGCTGACCAAGATGAACAGAAGGAAGAAGGCCAGGAGTGGACCCATGACCTGCTGGGCCAGACGCATGATGTCACATCACATGTGACCATTAACCTGCCAAGTTACCACTGAAGTCCCCACCCACTGTCCACCGTGGGGATGGGTTTAAGTCAGAGGCCACAGTTGGTTGTGTGCAGTGGTGAAGGAGTTCCTACCCACAAGCACCAACTCCTGACCTTTACTATTACTAAGGTTCAAGAGTTTTGAGGTCCTTCCACCTCTTCCCCCAGAAGCTTCTCCTTCAGCTCTAACTCACATATGGGGAGTTCACATGGGGAGGGTTTCAAAACCAGCGGGAAGGGGACCGTCGTCATTCCATACGTCACAGCCGGAGATCGAAATGGTCCATTTTAAAAACAAAAACTCCAACACTCCAGCTGGACAGCGTGGTTCATGTCATTCAGAGTAGTGTAGAGTGTGCAGTTAGCAGCGACCCCTGTGTGCAGTTCCCTCTGTCAGTCGCTCCGTAAAAGCCCTCGACGTCTCCGCCATTTTCCTGCGTGTTATTTGTTGACTGTTGACGGACGGACTCCTGTGACGTAGTTCCCCACTTTACTGTCGTTCGCCGTCTCATTCGCCGCTTCACGCTGCATTTTTATTGAAGTTTAAAGAAACAACGCACGAAATCGGTGCTTCGCTTCCTCTGTGCGCGTGACATGTGACTCTCACGGTTATGAATCATGGTCTACTCTAACTAATGGCAACTTAACAACAGTTGTAGTACGTGTCGTCAACAATGTCGCAGGAATCCTTTCCGGGGCGGAGTTTAAGCATGTGTCAAACATCCGGTCAACTTTCAAAATAAAAGCTCTTGTTTCTGTGGAATTCCGAGACAGAGGTGACTGCTATTTGTATATTTGAATGTAAGGGAGAACAGTAGATTGGTGAGGCTACAAGGAGCACAGGAGGAGAAGGAGCAGGAGTCTAGAAACTGAGGATCGACTGTACAGAACAGTGGAGACTGCGGAGGAGACTAAGGGGAAGAATAGAGTGGAGTCAGGACGGAGCAACTGGAGAAAATAGTCAGAAAAAGTTAGAGAAGACAGATTGAGATGGTTTGGACATGTGCAGAGGAGGGACAGTGGGTACACGTTGGTAGAAGAATGAACCTAGAGAGGGAGCTACCAGGTAGGAGACAAAGAGGAGATTGATGGATGCAGTGAGGGAGGACATGGAGGTAGTTGGAGTCAAACTAGAAGATGGAGAAGACGGGAGATGGAGAAGGACGATTCACTGTGGTAACAGAGGAAGCAGCTATTTCAAAGCCAGCCACCGCCCTCTAGTGGCCATACACACAACATGCCCCCGACCGTAGGAGCTCGGTACGGGCTCGGTACTTCCTGGTATAGATCGTAGTCAAATCAGCACCTGCTCTTTTCGTCGTCTTCATCATAACGACGAGTGAAGATCAGAAAGTCTGATCTTAAAAACAAATACCGCAAACCTTCAGGTCACGTGGTCTCGACGGCCAGACAGATCCGGTCCGCTTCTCTGCAGCTCACTGTCCGATGATGGCTTACTTGGCGGCGGCAGGAACATCAGGCTTTGGTTCCTGGTGCTGGCCGCCTGTCTCGTGTCAGAAACGGTCCGGTCTACTGTGTCACATTTTCACTGATTGTGGTATCGCAGCGGTTCCGGGCACGGCACCGGTGGCACAGGACGAAATACGTCATAGAACCCCCACAGCGTCATTGGACCGGCCCGCAGATCTGGTCCGAAACAAGCATTGGCACCGAACCAGTAGAGAAATCACAACTCGCGTTGACGAGCGCCCCCTGGTGATTGGCTGTCAGTTTGTGCCGCATCATGTTCTGGACTCGATCTGACTGCTTCGTCATGTTTGAAAACAACAGAGTTTGGAATGTGAGTCAGCACTCACACTTCCTGTCTCCTTCGGACCTCCGGCCCCGGACGGGTATAAAAGAGGAAGGAGTGTGAGCTGAGGCGACAGAGCAGCAGCAGCAGCAGCAGCAACAACAACAGAGACCCAAGTCATCATCACGGTGAGTTCTTCTGACAACCTCTTTTCTTCTCACTTCAGCCTCTGTGGTCTCTGTGTCTCAACCGATTCCTCTGTGTTTCAGAGTAGGAGAGACGGAGAAGATGAAGAGTGCCAGGACACCAGACGCAGGGGATTCTGGGAGGTAGAGTTGGGGATTTTCCTTTATCAGCTCCCGTTCCTGTGCCCGCGCCGTCGCTGTTGTGACTCTTGTGTTTGTGCTGCAGTGATTTATCGGAACAGATTAAAGCGGCCACTTCAGACAGCCATGTGAGAGCTGAGAACACTGCGCTGATGCTGAGTTACCAGAGGGGGCGCATCAGCGCCACCCAGTACAAGGTGGGTACTACGAGGATTCCCTCTTCTATGTCACGTGACCAGTAGACACACACACACACACACACACACAGCTGAGTCAAGCACTCACGGCTGCCTGGTGCTGGACCTGTCTGCAGGTCCTGCTGTGTTCCCTCTATGAGATCTACAAGGCGCTGGAGGAGGAGCTCGACCGGAACTCCTCTCACCCGGCCATCGCCCCCATCTACTTCCCCCAGGAACTGTCCCGTCTGGAGGCTCTGGAGAAAGACCTGGAGCACTTCTTTGGCTCCAAATGGAAGGAGCAGGTGATGGTTCCTGCAGCCACGCTGAAGTACCAGCGCAGGCTTCGAGAGGTGAGTCCAGACTCGAAGCCATTCTCGAGGTGGAGAGGAAACGCTTGACTGAGCGACGACTTTTTCAGATCGGCGAGACCAACCCACTGCTGCTGGTGCCTCATGCTTACACCCGCTATCTGGGGGACCTCTCAGGGGGTCAGGTTCTTGGGAAGATCACCCAAAAGTGTTTGGGTCTGAACAACTCTGAGGGAACTCAGTTTTTCTCCTTCCCCGCGGTGAGCAGTCCCAACCGCTTCAAGCAGCTGTACAGGAGTCGCATGAACAGTATTGGTATGACGGAGCAGGAGAAGACGGAGGTTCTTAAGGAGGCTGTGGCCGCCTTCGAGTTGAACATCCAGGTGAGGAACAGGTCAGAGGGGAGAAGTTTCACAGGAGGAGGCTGTGAAAACAGGAAGCGTAAAAGGAAACCCTCAGTCAGCAGCTTTTGTCTCTTTCACCCGTAGGTTTTTGATGACCTGCAGAAGCTGCTCAACATCACGGCCGCGGCGGAGCTGTCGAGCCCCGCCCCCGTCCCCGTCCCCGCCCCATTCCTCTCGCCATCAAATGTCAAGCAGCTAACCCTGGGTGTGTGTGTGGCCGCGGTCACCATCGGTATGAGCATCTACATCTCCTGACCTCCGTCCACTGAGCCTGGACCACAGACACTTGGCACTTTACTGAAGGGAAAACTGGGGCTGATGTCAAATGTTCTATTTTTGGACTTTGAATAAAGATGAAAAACTTACTCATCACGTTCTACTGTCTCAGTGTTAGTGGAGTTTCAACCGCTGGTCCATAGACTGATGAACGTTCGAGGATCCACAGGTTCCATCAGAACTGGAGCAGATTAATCCCATCATCTGGGTTAGTAACAGATGGTTGAACGCCAAATAACACTGCCTCCTAGGTGCAGCTGGTGGTACTGTCTAGTCCAGAGAACGTCACCATCACAAATGTTGACATTCACTGATTGGTCAAAATGTATTCACAGTAGTGTGGATGATTGGGTGTGCCAACACCAGAGGGCAGCAGTGACATGAGTGTGGAATAAAGCCCTACACTGTACAGTGACGAACAACAGACATCTTTATTTATCCATACATTTAATCGTCATCATATCATTCGGAGACAAACATGTTTTCATGTTCATGTCATCAGAACAGGACCAAGTCCAGGTGCGTGCGGTCAACTATGTACAAAGTTCCTGGTTCTTGCTGTTACTTGACCCGATACAGGACCTTCCGCTGCATGCGGTGCTGCAGCTCCCCCCTCCTCAGCATCAGGTGCAGAACTTTGTAAATGGCGTGTTCTGGATACTTCTGTGGGCAGAGAACAGAACATTCTGAGCGGAACGTCGGCGGCAGCATCACCGGTACCGCTCCCTTCTGGTACGCACCTGCTTAGTAAAGTCTTGGACGATGCTGTGCTCCGACACCTGGGAACCGATAGCGAAGCGTCTCTTCAGCTGCTTCTCCACCCGCGAGATCATTTCCTGGTCCTCCTGAGACGTGAAGCCCTCCACTCCTGGTCAAAATAAGGCCGAGCCACAGGTTGAACACAGAGACTGGTACAAACAACAGGTCTCCACAGACAACCTTCACGCCCCATCCGACCCCTGCTCACCCACATCGACACAGTCATTTTAAAATGTTCTACGATGTTAGAAATGTTAGATTCCAACCTGAGAGACTTCCGGACAGTGCGGCGTCCAGCGTGGACACCTGGAAAAGGCGCA